>OY757912.1:29906651-30051651 GCA_963585895.1 Sepioteuthis lessoniana | reverse complement strand
CAAAATATAAGAAAAAAATGGCTCTAAGTTTGTTACTCTGTTTTTGAACACAACTATCAATTATCGAAGTGGTTAAAGCCAAATGTCTGAACACTAGAGAGACATTGCCCTGTTCGATCGAAAATTGATTTACGCACAATGCAAACAAGCTGAAGGCTTTGGCTTTTACGCCGGTTTGGAAGACGTCTAAAAACATAAATCCATTTAAGACTGACAAGATTTCCTAACGTCTATGAAGACGGCTAACAAATTAATTCCTTTTCAATTTGATGCACGAGGAAAATTAAACAGTGAAAAGGGATTTTTAATGTCACTAGCCCAGTATTATGGGTAGAATAGAAGTGCTAGGGTTTCAATTGTAACCAAATTCCAATGAGTTGGTATTGCTAGTCAAATAGACATAGTTTCTATTTAAACGTATTTTCCTTCATCTTGACCGACAACATCGAAGAGTTCAGTCTGTCCTACTATTCATTCATACCTGTGGTAGGAGAGGTGGATTTAAACCTATTCTAAGAGCATAAACTCAAATTGAAAAGCAACAGACTCGCGGATCTTTTTTCTGCGAAGATATTCCTTACATCACTGGCCACTAACTTCGTAATTGTTTCTGAGACTATATTATATCGGATTGATTGGGGAAATAAATCATTTATTAACAACCACAATTCCTCAACTAAATTTGACACTACACATACAGTATGTGGTAGAAATACCTCCTACATTTTAAACAGTCAACTCTAAGGTGCTTAATGAACATAGCCGGGTAGCAGTAGCAGAAGCAGCACTATCAAGCTAATATCTTATTTTCTTTCCAGATAGAATCATAAATTTGACCATGGCATGCCATGTGTCTACAAAATCCGTAGTGCTACGGACTGAAATTTTGAAATAACATGAAAGTGCTTGAAAAGTTCTTTTTGCAACAATCGCTGATTTACCAGTCTGAAAAAAAGTTTCGATGGCAAACACACGGTGTACATCGTTCCGAATCATCATCGTAATTGATCATATCTAAAAAAATGACATGTTAAGACATTAGTAACAGAGAGCTACGTTTGCTAATTGTCTGAGTTCATTTGCACAACGCAGGTGACAGTTTAAAACATTGGTAGTATTTCTGTCTCACCCTATATAAAACGATCTCATGTATCTCATTGATCGTTTTGTTTTTCAAGTCCTCAAGAAGTAAATGCTATCAGTTTAACATTGTTATTTTATGAAATTTACTTAATTGGGAACGCAGGCATAAGGTTGCTTACACGTCCTGCTTTTTCTTTAGTGGTCACTCAAGGATGCTGTGTATGATCTAATGTTTTTAGTGGTATTTTGGTTAATTTCTTGAAAATCATATTTTCATTTGCATCAGATGTTTGAATTCCATGGAATATCGACCCTTCTAGATTATTCAATACCAAATCCTCCCCCACCTCTCTCTCTCTCTCTCTATATATATATATATATATATATATATATATATCGGGCATTTGGTCTAATAAGTTGAGTGTTTGCCAATAGCCCATGAGATCCTGGTTCAATCCCAGGTCGAGTCATACCAAAGACTCAAAAAATGGTACTTGATGTCACCTTGCTTAGCACCCAGCATAATAAGGTAAGAATCAAGGGTAAAATGTGCAATCCCAGAAATGGTGTAGCGCCCTCCTCTACATCACAATGTAGTAGCTATTGAAAAGGGAGCCTTCGAGTAACCCTCAACTACGGTCGCAAACTTTACTTTTTTTACTTAATATATATATATATATATATATGTGTGTGTGTGTGTGTGTGTGTCTGTCTGTCTGTGTTTGATTAAATAATAAAGACACATTTTGTCTATATTATTTTAACAGGATCTCATCAAGTTTACTGACAAGTGTTTTGGTTTTAAGTTGGAGTGGGTATATGAATTTTCCGAAATTACCCCGAGCACTCTCGGACCCTTCATAGGTCATCATCAGAGGTTGTTTGAACGTGTCATGTAAGACGTCTATTCAGTTTGTTTCGTATACTATGTGCTTCAGTGTTTAGGCGTTTATTTTTCTATATTGTAGTTAATTTTCCTTTTAACAAGCCTACACAGATACTTTCGGATATCAGAATCGTCGTGAGCGACTGGGTCATGTGTTTTAAAATGTGTTGTTGCACATCAGTCCTTTTTTTTAGCATGTTTGATAAAATAATGGAGACACTTTTTGTCTATAAAATTTTATTAGGATCGTTTCAAGTTTCCAGACAACTGCTTTGTCTTTAGGTTAGAGTTGATTGATAATTTTACCAAAATCGTCCCGAACACATTCGGACCTTTGCAAAGAACCCGTATGATGACATGTGAAGGTTCCGAAAGAATTCGAGCCAATTTCGGTAAACTAATTCATCATCTCCAACCGAAAACCAAAATACTTGTTAGGAAACTTGAAAGGATCACAATAAAATTAAATCGACAAAATATACCTTTATAATTTAATCAAATTATCTCTTCAGTTAACTATTCGTTTATAAGCCATATACATTTGTGTGTGTGTATTTAGTCCGGGACATGACCATTATTTAAATAACGGTCATGTCACGGACTAAATACACACACACAAATGTATATGACTTATAAACGAATAGTTCGCAGGCAACATAAACCAGCCAGAGTTTATTTGTTCGCACACAATAAGTATTGATGTTTAATACCAATAGTTTTATTTGGCTACAGGGAAACCGTTTCAAGGATTGCTATGTACCATTAACAATTCAATAAAACATTATCCATTGGTTTGCTCGCCGTTAAGTGGTTAATCGATTAGATTAAATTGTTAATCCATTTGATTCCACGCAGGCCGATTTGATCCATTGAAGTGTCCCTTATAAGTACTACCACTCCGCGTCAGTGTGGACCTGGGAGTAATGGCAGTGATGACATACTCCAAATTCACCGAAGCCTTTCCATCAGATGGGTTAGTGTCTTACTCAGGACACGCGTTGGTACTGAAGAGTCTTTGTTGACATGCAGTCGGCATGTTCTACAATCCTACCTAACTAGACTTTATACGTATATATCTCAAACTAAGGCGCAATTGGGATCATACCAACTAAAGAGTTGAAATTGTTTTGCATGACTTTCCTTCTTACCATTACAACACATTACGGAGTCCAATAAAACGACCAACTACAAATACATGACTCAATGCTATGTGTTTGGGATATAATATGAAGACTAATTTAATATAACTATTCACTGATATGTAAGGCTAATATGCTAACGATTACACAAGTTTTGTATAGTTCTGCACTGTGTACATCTATTTATTCTATATGACTTCATAATATCCTTATGCGCGCGGTTGATTGATTGGTTGTTAGTTTTCCAGTATGACAATTCTTTCTTAGATATTAAAAATCATTAGTAAATACGTTGATTTCAAGTAATTATTCATATTTGATAATAATCACGTGTTTCCGAAAATTATATACTTTCAAGTAATTTTTATTCTTTCTATTATTAATAATATATCATTTCAAGTGACTAATTATCCTTTGTAAACAATTATCTCTTCAGTTAACTATTTTAAATAAAATAGCTTACGTACATGAATTTCTGAAAGCTTTATAAACTCATCTATTTTACTTATAAAATGGGATCATCGCAGGAAATACAAATCAGATGGTTGATTGGACTTAAATGTAATTACATCAACGAGTTGAAGAAAAAGTCTATAAAAAATTCTGAACTGGAACCTCACTGCCGAATGTATCGTAGGACATAAAATAAGACGCTATATATTTACAGGGGATCTTACTTCACAACAAGCAATACCGAGGGCGTATTTTGAGTCCAACCGTGAGGTCCTATCATTAACATGAACAGAGTGCAATAAACACATCGTAGTCTCACACGTATTCGAATCACGCAATAATCTTCAAAATGAAAATTATCTGACGTAGAAAGTGTTGCAGAGAATGTTTTATGCCAACAGTGCAATACATTCACAAGATGAGAATCACGAAGAGAAAGCTTGTAAAGTAGGAAATGTGCTTCCGATGTCTGGACGTAGACCGAGGCTAGACGAAAGAATCCTAAGGAGACTCAGCAAGACGAGTTGTTTTGCTTTTCATTTTATGTATACGAGTTTGTTTTTATTTGTTTTCTTTATCTTTTTGATTGATTTTTTTCCTGATGTCAAATTTTTCGCTATGTTGTATTTACTAACAAAAAAAAAATTCCAATGTATGGCTTCAACCGACCTCAGACAGAACTGGAGAAAGATTGCTTTTAAGCAAGTCACAGAAGCATATAAGTCTCCTAACTCTCACCCTCTCCCTTTTTCAATAAATAAATATATCTAAGTCTAAGTATTCATTTTTATATCTTTATATACATACACACAAACGTGTGTGTGTCTTTATATGTGTGCTTTATTCATTTAAGATGACTGACAAGGAGCATCTTATAGACTTTTATTCAGTTTTTTTCCTTGTGTATGCATAAGTGATATTTTTTAGATAACATGTATGTAGATATTATTCAAAAGACAGTTCGTTGCGTGCGTAAACAAAATAGAAGTGAAAAAAAAAACAAACTTATGTGATACTCCTTGTCAGTTATATTTATTGAAACTTCCAAAAAAGAAAATAGTTATATATGTATATATATATATATATATATATATATATATATATATATATATATATATATATTTAAAATTGTATGATATGTCAGTTTAAAAATGTGGATCAATAAGCCCGATCGCTGACTCGTGATTATTATCTGAATTCTGATCAGGAATTTTCAGTGCAATAGTCGATATATGCGATTAATATCCCGCACCAGTAAAACATTTCAATCATATCAACCCATGCGAGGGAACTTGTTTTCTTCAGTGAAATGTTTTGGAACCCAAAGAAATGGTATTTTGCTCGTCTTTTATATGATTCGCTCATGTATAAAGTTCGATCCTAAGCAAGAGCGCTACTGTTATGGTTTTTTGCCAGTTTAACCTTGGCTGAATTACTTTCTCATTCGTAGACATAATTATCTTCAATAAACGAATGTGTGAGGCTTGTCATGTACATACTTGGCGTTCGTTTGAGGGCATGGAGTAAATTCCGAGACCAAAAGTAGGAATTAATTTCAGCGCTCCCGTTATCAACATCCCTAGGGGAAAAAGTTTGGCAGGCAGAAGCGTCTGCGTAGAAAATTTTGAGAAACGATATAACCTTGGGCAAGGACGTACGACTCTTGGATCTGCTATCTTCCTGGGAGTTCTTCACAACTTTCTTCTTAACACGGTTTTCTCTTTTTAGAGAGAACCACCTACTAAGTTCAACGATGTATTTTATCGACGCGCGAGCCAACACTAATTTGTCTATTGTTTATTTTACTGTTCTCCTTTTCCTAAATAAACAGACTTTCGAGACCAAGAATCGAGGAGAAACACTCTTGTGTCCTAAGAGAAATAAGTAACGCTTAACAGTTTATAAAGTAGGCAACGGAAAATTAGATTGAAAAGAGTTGCAAGCAAATTTTCAGATTTAATCGGCTGTCAGTAAGAAGAAAACTATTTTTTTAGTATACGATGGCTTCGAATATCATACTTTTGAGATACAATTTTATTTCCTTTTATTTCTTCCAAAATATATTCCATAATTACTTGTTAACATGAGAAAATTTGTCAAGTTGATTGAAGGAGATGCCCTGTTTAAATCTATTAAAAATAACGTAAGTCCGATTCAGTCTTCTTTTCTTTGCTCTAAGTTTACGCCGTCGGCATGACTCAGAATACACTAACTGTATCCCCAGTAGAGGGATATTACCACACCCAAAGGGGTGTTCTGGGTACATCTGTTGTTAATACTACAGTTTTAGAACTCCAGGCAGTGCTCAAAACTCCATCGTTGCAATTGTTCAAAGGTTCACACAGCGCAGGATTGGTAATACCTGCTGGGGTTTCAAATCCATGGATCAGATGTTTAAAACTTATTTATTAATCAATCGGATCATATGCAAAAAACAAACAACAACAAAAATAACTTGTAAAAAACAATAAGAAAATACATATTGATATGAAGCCACAATGAACGCGATTCTTTATCGCCTATGCATAAAATAACTGGTCTCGGGTTTGCATATCGTTAAATCAAACAATCAATCGGTGTTTAAAAGCACATTTCAAAGCTTTGTGGTTTTGGTTTTACAGCATGTCAAATTTAGTAGGGTTATTTTATATCGAAGGTATAATTGCTTAATAATGGTCTCAGATGAAATAAGGTACAAAAACTTTTCTTCGAAATTTTATGCCAAATCCTACCTATATATGAATTTAAAGTGAATAATGTGCAGATAACATTTCTATACTCGTCAGAGCTCATTTGTTAGCATACAATTTATATGTTATCAATTGCTCCAAATATTTCATACAGAATTAAATGATTTCACGTAAGTATCCCATTAATAATACTTTCACACAGTTATATAATTACAAGCTTTCCAATCCTATACTAATAATTTTCCAACAGATCTATCTAAATAATACATAGATTCATCTCTCGTAAATAACACCTTTATCAGTTTGAGTGGACCTAGTAGTAATTACATGAAAGATTGCAGCATTGTTTCGGGGACTCCAAAACTGGAGCTTCATTATCTGATGCACTTTAATATCATACTCAGGATACGATTATCATCATTTTACTCTTTTGAGAATTTTTCACACCTGCATTAGCTGATCGTTTCCCACTGAAGTTAGAGTTACTGCAAGTCTCCTCAAATCTCCAGGACTCTTCTCAGTATGGCGGCCAATCTTAATAATACCGTCGTTTGGGTGCTCTCCTCTCGTCCTCTTCTATCCATATCCTCCAGTCTCTTTATCAATCCTTTGGTTACTGTACCAAGCGCACCAATTACAATTGGTATCACCGTCATTTTCATGTTCCATAGTTTTTTTTCAGATCTCTTGCAAGGTCAAGTTACTCATCATTCTTTCCACTTTCTTTCAGTTTTACCCAGTCATTCGCTGGAACGACGAAATCCACTATTCGGTAGGTCATTTTTTTTTTTTTTTTTGGTCTATGACTAGTTCTCGTTGTCTGGCTGAGATTAGGTGATTCATCTCATTCTCCAGGACGAACTCCGGTTTGTACATATACCGTTTATTCGTATGGTCGAATTTACATTTCTTTCATAATTCCAAGTAGATCACCTTACCCTCCCAGTCATGTCTAGTATTATGCTATTCTTGTGCTAAATTGATGTATTCATTTTTTAAATGATTGATCAACTAACACGGAACCTGCATTTGCTGTTTTGCTGCGTGTTATTATTATTATTATTATTATTATTATTATTATTAATAGACTGAGAAATAAGACAGACATAGATATGGGATTCTAACAATTATTAACACTGTGTGAATACCTGGGACTAATGACAGCAGAATGTAAATACATATTACACTGATCTCAGTAATTAGAAACTCATAACTGAGGGCAGTTTAATGTCATATCCAGGTAGTTTTTCGGAGAGGTATTATCCTTCTGCAGATAATTCAGATGGCGTATTATCGGTCTCAACAAAAAGGCGTTGTTTTAAAGAATTGTTTTATTTTGTTTGCTTAAGCAGGATAAGCAATAATATATTTAATGTAAAAATCCTTCTCTTTGACAAAACTTTTTCCAAGTATATAATGGAATATAATTGATTGGTCATTGGGTTTAAGTCAACTTTTCTAAAAAAAAATCTTATGCTGAATCAAAATTATTTTATTATGGTATTTTGTATATACACTTTTTATAATTTTGGAATGGTTTTATTTTCTTTAGAATTTATATATATATATATATATATATATATATATATATATGTGTGTGTGTGTGTGTGTGTGTTAGTTTCTGTTTGTATGTGTAAGTGCGTGCAGATACAGAAAAAAAAGACAGATAGATAGACAACATTAAGATTTTATCCATCTAAGTTTACAAAGTTACCGATCAAATGGAATATATACAAAATTTAATTCAAAAGAAACAAAGTATGTAATACATTTGTTCTTTGCAGAATATGTAACTATTGAAGTCCTGTTCCTTGTTCTGAATTTTTTTTTTCTTTTTGATTTCTTTATTATCGTACTCTAGTGACCTGCCCCTCAAGCATTATCAACATGTTAATCTGCTCTCCTTTCACTAAATCCTTTCCTCTGACAGTTGCTTAACTACTTTTCGCAACTCACCGATTTTTCCCCAAGGCGTCGAGCTTATCTGGCAATAAAAATGCTTCTATGCAATTTGCTCCAATTCCTACTTTTCTATTCCTCATATCTTATATCTAAGATCACATCCCGAAATGTTGTAAACATGAGGGCAATTTCGCCTGAGGATAAACCTTCCCTCATATCAGATATGTCGTCAGCATAAATAACTTAGAAAGCACATCAGAATATGCCACTTGCTTATATATACATACATAAATTATCATATAAAGAAATACGTAGGCTATTATCTAGAATTTAAATATCTTCATTGAATGACACCATTTTTAACATGAAGCAATACCTGCTCATGCAGCCTTTAAAAAAACGTTTGCACTAACTCACCCTCACTCGGTAAGTTTTAATACCATGTATCCAAAAAGTTAAGGTAGCCTCCATGCCATAACAGAATACATTTGAAGCAACATCAGAGAGTCCTCTACTCTAGGGATGCTTACAGTGAAGTACAAAGTGCCCGTAACCGTCAGTTTTATAGAATACAATCTTTTTCCTTGATGAATCGTTTATCAAAATATTCGTATCCATCACAGCATATCTGTTAGACGACCGCAGTTCCAACAAATTTATTGTTGCACATTTTCACATTTGTTATTTATCATCATGCAGGTGTTTAGCTTCTCTTCTCGCTAGATTTTTGTTTAAGGGAAAGTGTTTAGTCACCAATCATATAACCAAGCGTCAGATAATACTAGGTTACATGAAACCAGCAGCATTTATCGAATGAACTTACATATATGCCTTCTTTGGTTTCTTTGTTTAATGGCATATCAACCTTTGTATATATGCCTTGTGCCACGAACGATGTTATTTGACACTTCTATCAATACCAGAATCATTTACATCTTCATAGCATTCTCCAAGTTGTGTATCGTGCCAAAATGGTTATTATCTCCCTTGGTAAAAAAAATACTGTTAAAGTACATTTCGAACTCCTCAAACAAATATGAATTTTCCCACTGTATCATCATTGTCAGTCGAATTGCAGAAAAAAGTCACTAAAAAAACAAGCTGCATCCATAGACGTTCTCAGCACATACTACAAGTTTCGTTGGACTTGGTTCAGATTAGCGTCACTTAAATAGCATTAATTATCTAATTCTGTCATCGAGAATGTTAGAGTCTTTGTGAAATGTCTTCTACACCTCAAGTATAAGGTGAATATAATCATGAAGCAGCTTGCAACCAAGTACAAAAAGATATATATTAATAATAGCATTTTTTTTATTGAATCCTCTTCCAAATATAGAAAAAAAATGTGTGTGGCTACTAGAAAAAAGTCATCATGACCATAGACTGCCATCCAAACGCAGACTGTCATAATATAGACAGCCTAATACTTATCTGAACGTACTTTTTTATTTTCATTGAAAATCACACGAAAATTTACGTTCTATGTGTCTAGTGAGTCTCCCCGCACCCAAACATGGGATGTTGTATTAAAAACTGAATAAATAAATAAGCATTTTCTAGTCCGAAATTTTTTAATAATTTTATTAGTGTATTTCTGGTTTATAGGTATTTTATGAATTATTTTGCATAAAATTATTTTCTGCATGTTTTCTTTTTTCATCATGTGTTACCTTGTTATCTATAATATCTATCGAGATATTATGGAAAATTCTTATTTTTTGATCATTCATTGTTGCTTCATAAAGAAAGAATTCATAAAAAGAGATACAAATTGAAAATATGTAGAAATATATGATATGTATAAAATCGGCACAAACATAAATATAAGATGTGTGTATGGTCTTCTTATATATATATATATATATATATATATATATATATATATATGTTTGTGTGTGTGTGTGTGTATTAATATGTGATGAGCAAAAGTCATCTGTGTGATAATAATAATAATACATTGTAATAACTTATTTTTAAATCATTCTCTTTAAAATTGGTCAACGAGTTTCGAATTTGGTCATCACCTGAAAAAAAGGTATTTGAAGACATCTAATTAGGTATGTAAATAGAAGCTCTTTCTCATCAAAAGTGCTGGAAAATGAACAAAATAACGTAATATATTCATTCTTTAAATTTGTACATTGTTTTGCTTTTGTAAATTGGATCAGTGTGCTGAAACACGCTAAAATTTTCCATTTTCGTGGCTTCTATGCTTCTAAATGTCAATTTAGAGACAAAGAGACAAATACAATTATTAAATATACATTTTCGGCTCTTGTAACCAGTTTAAGAAATGATGAATTCAAGTCGTTCAATATCGGGTAATCTAGAACAAGCTTTTCATTTTCAAACTGACGTTTTCGATGAGCACTTTCCTTCTTGACTTGCCATCTAGTCAATTGTTTCTCATGACTTACCAGTGAAGAAACATTTTGGTTTGGTTAACATTAACTGGAACTGGAGAGACTAAAAGTAGAAGTATATGGTGAGGATACCATTCTTTTACTGATAATCCTACATTGTGACTAAATGCAAACCAACTGTTCATATATACATATTAAGTTAATGCTATTAGGATTGGGGTCAGTGATAATAGCGATTTGGGCCATAGAGTTCCACCTTACCGCAGAGTTATTATGTAATTGAAGGATCTGTGGGTAGCGCAGCTGTTGTTAATTTTTAAAAGTGTGTGCATAATAAACTATAAAAAACTAACAATATTTTTGCGCGTTTATAGAGGCAAAATGATTATACTGGCCTATTGGCAAAATGAAGACCCTTGTTCATTCTCAGGTCGAGTCATACCAAACACTCAAATAATGGTACTAGGTAATCCCTTGCATAAGACTCAGCATTATAAGATACGGATCAAGAGTAAGTGGAACAATAAAAAAAGGAGTAGTACCCTCTCCTAAACCTCGGTGTTGTAGCCATTGAAAACGAAACGTTCTGGTTGCTCTTGAAAACTGTAGGCTATCCTATGGAGGCAATTAAGACTCCAACTATTTTTACTAAAATTGCCCAAAAAAGATGTGGTTTTAGTCCGAGAGTGTTCCAGATCCAAAAATTGATTATTATTACCCACAGATATATATGTATATCAAACCGACTTTATAAGGAAAGGTGATTAATATTGCTTTTTACTGACGAGGTTAAAAATAGTATCTATATGTCGATGGCATACTTATTGTTGTTGTTTTTTTTTTTTTTATTTCACACTCGAAAGAAAAGAAATCTCCAAATCAGAATAAAGTTTGTTCTTTTGTATCAGTACAGTTATTTGACCCATTATTTAGATGATAGAGGAAATTTCTCTAATGCATTTTCTCGAAATAGATGTTAAAGAAAATTACACAGTTGCACTTCAAAAATAATTTCACGACCCCTTAAAAGAAACAGAATGTGAATTAAACTCACATATAGTTTATGATAAGGTAATTCCCTCACGAGAATAACATCATGAAGATGTGCAGGTTCACATGCTGAGGCCCAATCAAGTAACAGAATATGGAATACTAAAATACAATGATTAGGAACCAATGCGTTATATATTTAAAAATTGCAAAAAAGGAAAATTAACTTCTGATATGGATCCATTTTTTAGTAATAAATTCATTTACATTCTGATGAGGTTAAATACCTATTGAAACGTATATATAATACTGAAAAATGTCATTTTCTTTTTCATATATAAGGGGGGTCAACTATGTTGTAGTAGCTAGCATGCTTGACTGTGACATCGTTGAAAGCGAGTTCAAACTCCAGTCGTGCTATCATGTTTACTTTCGATTTAATACTCTTGGTAAAAGCATGAAACCTTCATACCCTGTTTATGAATTAAATTGTACCACTGCTGTTCTTCAACAAGTATGGCGTTGACATTTAATAACCCATGTAGGTTGATATAAAATTAAGCCAAGAAAACAACCCTAACTTTTTTTTCGCTTTTATTTCTCTATCAGTGCGTGTACGTGCACGCGAGGGTGATTTATACGGCCTCACTTAATAATTCTTCTCGGTCATACATTTGTTTTCATTTGTATGCACACATATATGCATAAATAAATCCATGCATATGTATATACGTATACACAGTGTTCTAATGACAGATTCTCATACTTCAATTCATAGTTTGAAATCTGGACGCCAGTTGGTGTATCAGCTTATGTCGCTGAATATTAAAATAAAATGTTGCAGTAAATATCCATAATGCTTATTACATTATTTTCTTGTCGGTCCATTCGAAGTTATATATTGGTAAGAGTTTCGTTTCAGATAGCAACGTGAGTCGCATAACACTGAATCTCCTGATATTCTATTTTACTATAGTTTTCATTCTCTTACTTCTCTTCAAACCTTTCATCTTTTGGGTGATCAATGCATTATAATTCCACAGGCAATATCTTATTGAAGAGATAGAAGAATCGAAAGCTCATAGCACATTCACTTACGATTATGAAGGTGGCAGTATATATAGTCAGAAAGAGAAAAAGAAATAGACAAATGTAAGGAGAAAGTGACATAGACACACAAGGTGGAACCAAAAAAAAATAATATCAATAAACAAAATAGGATATAAACATTTATTAAGAAAAAGAACAGTGACTCGTGTCGTGTAATATCACTTCTACCACGCAACATGCAAACATATATATATATATATATATATATAGAGAGAGAGAGAGAGGGGGGGGAGGGGGAGAGAGAGCGAGCGGTAGAGCTGTGTGGGAGTCTACAGATAATAAAAACACTCTTATTAATCTTCCTAAAGAACAAGTTCATATAGGTTTGTTTGCCTGAGGCTTGACACGCACATCAATAAATAGAATACACGTATTATTACTTTAAGATATGTGCTGTATACCGTACTCATGGCAGTCTAAATGAATCTATATCAGATGATTTTTTCTGTCGATGATGGTGTGTTTAATACAAATGACAATACATATTTACCATTGTACAGAAAAGGTTTTTCTTATATATATATATATATATATATATATATATATATATATATATATATATATACTTCTAAAATAATTATTCCTCTTTATAAAGCTCTACATGAGTATGGGAACATGTACACACAGAAACATAATGTGTGTGTGTATATATATATATATATATATATGTGTGTATATATAGTAGTTCCACTATGCTTTTTTACTATTCTCTGTGTATATTATTTTCTTAATTTATCATCATTTTAAGCTTTACAACTTTAATAACTAGCCTTTTTTATAGGAAAATATCCAGATACATGTCACTTTTTCCGTCTCATCAGAAACTTCACACGAAAACACTACTTCCACAGCAGCAATTTTAAATGGATCGTTGCGATTTTCAAACAATCAACTTCTATAATGTGCTTCTATATACATATGTGTGTGTGTGTGTGTGTGTGTGTGTGTGTGTGTGTTTATTTCTGGTTTTATGGATGTATGTCTGTCTGTCTGTTAGTATGAGTATTTACCGTTGGATTCGCACGTATTTGACTTAAAGTAAAACTTTATCCTGATCTTTGATCTTCAAAACATAGATCGATCTTTAATCACTCAGTACCGAATATGTTGTGATTTATGCTGGATATATTTAATGCAGTCTTACTTATCATGAAAATATAGTAAACAATGAGTGTTTGATGAATTATATTGCTCCTCTCTGAAACCATTTGTACTGATAATTATTCTTCTTAAATAATTCATAATTAAATTTGGACAAATGTGATAAAAGGGTTCAATGATTCAAATTTGTAGTACTACTAAACAGACCATACCTAAAATTTAAACGTGGCATGTCTGCAAGTATCAGCTTTAAACTCAACCACATTGATTATTTTAAATCAGTCATTAATAAAACCGTCAATAGACTTTATAGTTATATCGATTTATGTCAAGACGTTGACGTAATAATTAGTAACGGAGCATGAATCGAGCATCAGTTTTCGAATGGCATAAGAGATTCAAGGAAGGCAGGGAGTCTGAGAGGAATAATGAGAGGTGTGGGAGGAGTAAGGAAGTCAATACAAAAGATTTGATAGCCAAAGGGTTAGGGTTTGAGTTAGGGTTACTATGTTAAGGTTTTAAGGGAGTTCAAGAAGAGATTCCGTCGGAAGAGGCCAGCACTTTTCAAATCGGGTCAGTGACATTTCCAAAGGACAATACACCAGTCCCCAACTCCATCCTTGTCACAAACTATTTGACCAAGATGGGCATCAACACAGTTCCCCACCCTCCCTACAGTCCTGACCTTGCTCCCTGTGACTTTTGCTTATTCCCTAAGCTCAGAGGCTGTCATTATGAGACAATTGAGGAGATGAAAGAGGCTGTGACGAAGGTCATTGACACGCTCACACAACAGGACTTCCATGGGACCTTCCAGAAGTTGTTGGAACGGTACAACAAGTGCATTGCAGCTGGAGGAGATTACTTCTAAGGGGACTAGAGTTTCATGTGTGTACTATCAATAAAAGTGCCCATATGCAAAAAGTCTGGAAAAGTATTTGATGATCCTCGTATACACACACACACACACATACACACCATCATTCAGGTGTATAAGCGTGCATATATATTTCTAGCTATGCGTAAAATATTTGTGTTGATTAGGCTCTCTAACACTAGTATGTGACTGATCAGTTGAAAGAAAACACTGAGTTCAAAACTTGTGTATCTTTCGGAGAATCTGTGACAAAGAACAGCATCATTCTTTTGTTACCAGATTGTCTAAAAATCGTAGCTCGTTCTATATAAATCTTCACTTGCATAAATTAATCACATGTGTAGATAGTTCACCAATATTTATCTTGTTGAGCCTTTGACGGTAGAGATCATCAACTACAAACACACACATATTACATAAACGCGAGAATGTATAATTTTAAAGAAAACTTTTGAAAAAATAGTACAGTTGTTAACTCAATAGTGTAAAGATATATCCTCCAGGTGTAATGGTTAAAGCGATGGACTTCGGAATCGTAGTATGCGAGTTCAAACTCCAGTCGCGCTATTACGTTCACTTTCGGGCAAATACCCTTAGCAAAGGTATGAACCCCCTTATCTTAAATATAGCACCCCTAATGTTCTTCTAGGAGAATGGCTTAGGCATTGAATAACCTACAACGGTTGATATGTCATTAAACCAAACCAAACCAATCAATAGTGTAAATATATTGAAATGAAAGATTATGGAGATTATCTCAACAGAAATCTGAAAAATTATTTGCATACAACGTTTATCTAAGAGTTTTTCTTCAATTGCATATTTAACAAAAAAGGTTCCTCATAAAGAAAATTAACTTTGTATTTAATTCTATATCATTATTCAGTTCCGTCCTTATAACTCATTCTTCTAACACAAATTCTCTGGTAAATAACTTTATCTGAAAAAAAGCTATTGAGGTACATCAACTACTATGCTCTCAAGCAAAAGATGATTGCATACAAACCTGAAGCAAAATTGGAGAAACCCTCTTTCAAAATATTAGCTCTATGCATGTTACTTGACTTAGAACAGCGGTCAATTGATTTTGTTTCGAAAGAAATTACCAGATTTCTATATCGTAAATAATTATAAATTATTAACAAAGTAAAACTGAGTCTTATCATTAATAAAAATAGAGTATATATTAAAAAATGTAATTTGATATTTCCATTCAGATTATTTATTTATTCATTGCTTGTAGGTCAATGGTATCTAATCGTTTTCTTGTGCTTAACTCAGTGTAGCAAAAAGCTGAATAAATCGGCGAAATTGTTTTGCGTCATGTTTCTCACAGGGAATTTCGTAATTCTAATATTTGTATTATTGATTAACTGTGGCTACAAAATATGGAATTGTTGCTTGCAAACAATTCACTGGCAGCATTTGGCCATATTGCTTTAAAAATGTATATTTCAATGTATCAATATATTTTAGGTAGCTGCAGTCGTATCTATTAGAAATATTTCGTAAACAATAATCCCTTTGTAATTCTGTTTTACCAACGACCTGTTTTTGAAACCAAGCCGTATAAAATTATCATATTTACCCAACCCCTCCGCTCGGGCAGGATATGACACAAGGTCATTTTTTTAAGCGGAGTTTAACAGGTTTGAATTCAGAGTTTTCCTTCTCCTTGACTAGTTGCCTCACCAAGGCTGAAGAACCTAGTCTGCCCTACTATTTACCCATAGTTGGAGGGAGAATAATTGGATTCATACCTTTCCGAAGGGTATTAGTGCTATGTGAAATGCAATCAGTTTCGTCCAGGATTTGAACTCGTGTCGCCGTGTCCATATCCTGCGGCGATAACCATTACACCACGGCCACCGTTCAAAATTATGGCCGTGTCATTTCTAGACTTCAGTGTAATGATAAACAATATGAAACCTACTCCTAGTATGATAATGCATAGCAGTATTAATAATTATAATATCAACGACTACAAATACTTGTATTATGCCAACTAGCTGAAAAATATTTGGACCATGATGATTCCAATTATAATTGGCTCACAAGGAATTATGCCCAAGGTAACGGAAAAGGTACTGGAGAAATTGGTTTCTTTCTTTTTTTTTAATGGCATATCAACCTCTGTAGGTTATTCAATGCCAAAGCTATTCTCATAGAAGAAAAGTAGTGGTACTATTAAACCCATAGCTGGAAGGATAAGGGGGTTCATACCTTTCCCAAAGGTATTTTCCCTAAAGTGAATGTAATAGCGAAACTGGAGTACGAACTCGCTTACTACGATTCCGCAGTCCATCACTTTAACAATTACACCACGAGAACACCCCCGGAGAAATTGGAAATTAGAGGTGGACTAGAGGCTATACAGACCACATCATTGTTGATGTCGACTATAATATTAAGAATCGTCCAAGAGAACAAAGAAGACATGTTGTCACTTAGAATCTAAGGAAAGATCATTAGCTGACGCTGCAGTGAAAAAGTTGCAAAGAGCGATATATAATACTTTCAAGGATCAAGTGTGCCTGAACTTTTGAGATGGATTATTGTGTTTTGCTTTGAAAAAAAGCTTAATTCTTCGTATTATGGATCATAAATTTTTGAAATACTGAGACGATTAGAAATTAAATATGAACATTAATTCAAGATCATGTGTATTATTATTATTAGTTGCAATAGTAATGGTAGCACAACTATTACCTCTAGTAACCATAATAATCTCATAACACATTTGACAATATATCACCAAAGGCGTTCATAAGTGATTCTAGAAGAGATTATACAACAGATAATAATAATTTCCTGCCTTTATCGACAAGTATATATATATATATATATATATATATATGTGTGTGTGTGTGTGTGTGAAACACAACCATTATATATGTTTGGAGGAAGCAAGTGACTTATGTAGACCCTGCCAAAAATCGTAATATTTGTTTGGCATCATCTCTAAAGTAGATTTGTGGAATCCTGTCTGCAGATTTTATCTCCTCCGAAACATTTTTGAACGGATAGGCCAAAAGGTTTTATTGAGCTTGGAATGTCGTCAAAACAAATTAGAATTCATCTCGTAAGACAGTCATGTAAAAGGCACTGATGTTTCCTGCTTTAATCCAAACATTTTGATTTCACGGGATAAACACGTAAATACAAAAAAGGAGTTCAAACATCAAGTTTAAATGAACAAACATTGCAGCACTACGGGGAGACATTTGAGTAACTGTTAAATTCTTTGAAAGTTTCCTCGAGTGATAATGTTCATTGACGGAAACTATAACTTAAATTGTAGTTTTTCACATCGGAGAAGTGGAATTATCATAGACTTTATAGATTAAAAAAAAAAGGAACCTTGATAATTTTTATAAAATTTAACTTGATCTTTAATTTCTGGTCTTGGAAAGCAAACATTCAGCGAATTTAACAGAATTTAAGACGCACTAAATTTCAGAAGGGCAAATCAAGAAAAAGCAAAGGACTAATATTAAACGTGATGAAAATGATATGATATATATTATCAATGAAAATAGTTTTAATCGGCCTTTTAAATTATGAAAATGGGCATTTGAAAGTTACTCCATAATTTAGAATGATAGGACTTGCCAGGTAGCAAATTTTGGTTGGCTATCGTGAATTTTAAACCTACAAATGGCATAAACACGAAGGGGAATTTTAAAGACATTTTAAGTGACAACCCCCCCCCCAAAAAAAAAACTGTGGCACATATACTCTCAAATACGATATGTCAAAGGCATTTCAACCCGTCTGTGGTTGGTTTATTACTACATATTTTGAAAGCATATTCATATTTAAATATTTTTTCTGTAGTTATTTACGAGTCTATTTTTTTTAATTTCTTTATTTATTTTTGCACAGGATCTTATCGAAGATTAGGATTCTTAAAACTAACTACTTGTGCCATAGATGGGAGCCTAACAGGTACTAACACTCCGTATCAAAGTGGACCGATGAGTAATTTCAATGAAGAAGTACTCCCCACTCCCTAGATGTCCAGAACTGAAGCTTCACTATCAGATTATGTTTAGTATCATATCCAAGACGCAGGGGAAACTGCCAGGTTATTCTCCGCCCTACAGACATGGCGGCAGGACTAGTGTTTTTTTTTTCTCTCAGGAAGAAGCCCATACTAATGATTATTTCATTCCTAAAATAATTTAAGATGAGGTTGATGCAATGTATTAATAAATGTGATTAGAAAAGTATTATGATGTAATAAATAAAACAAGAATTAAAAAAAAAAGGAAAAAAGCAAACGGTATTTTCGCGCTGAAGCTTTTAAATTTGAATCTGTATATATATTTTGTATTTACAATACGATAACTTGCTCAGAATATTTATATTTTTGATAAATCAGAGAAAAAATTGACTTTAATACCTTAAGGTTAATCTGACCTCCTACCGGAGAGGATTTTATTCGATTGCACTCGATATTTTTCAATAAGCGACAAAATATAGGCACAATACCACAATTCCTTGTTTCTTCATTGGTTCTATGATGTTTAAATCCTTTTCACTTCGTTTTTCTCCGGGAAACGGGATATAATTGGCCGGGGGATTTTCTTCACCAAGTAACGTATGAAAATATTTATTTCATTTTATGTTACACTCAGTAAATATAAATCAAACCAACAAGAAGAGTTTTATTTTACGATTGTAAATTACAATTACTCTGCTATTTACTTATAACAGAGGATTCATGCCTTTCACAGGGATATAATTGGAATGTTAGCACAAAATTTCCTATGACGGTGTTTCCGTTCCTTTAACGTTTCAAAATGCCTATAAAGTCTTTAAATTAAATATGACTGATATAGATTTTCTACATTTATTATTAATGTTTCTTGCAGTGTTTTCCCTTTTGGTGTTTTCTGAGAATATTTAATAGTTCTTATTACTACTGAAATTTAGAAGAATAACCAAGATGCCGTTGGTTTATTATGATCTTTACAGAATTTAGCCATGTATATTATTTGAACAAGCAGGTCTACACAAACATCAAATATTTACCGTGATGTGTTTATTCTATTTACTTAAGAAGAAAAAAAATCAATCATCATGGGCCTATTTCACAGGCTTCTTGTGTTCAGTCTCCCTTCATATTTGTTAAAAGTGATCCACCATTTTGGCAGGAAAATAGACACTTTTCACTATGTTCTTATTATGTACGAGGTGTGTTCAAAAAGTATTAAAACTGCTCATAAATTCACCAATACAGAAAGAAACAATAGCTAAATTGTTAATAAACGGTTATATTCATTATATGTCATCCGCGTCCTAAAATCTTACCATTCAGATTATCATATTTACCAACCCCTCCGCTCGGGCAGGATATGACACACGGTCAATTTTTAAGCGGAGTTTGACAGATTTGAATTCAGAGTATTCCTTCTCCTAGACTAGTTTCCTCACCAAGGCTGAAGAACCTTGTCTGTCCTACTATTTACCCATAGCTGGAGGGAGAATAATTGGATTCATACCTTTCCCAAGGGTATTAGTGCTATGTGAAATGCAATCAATCTCGTCCAGGATTTGAACTCGTGTCGCCGTGTCCATTCCCTATGACGATAACCATTACACCACGGCACCTTTCAGTTTATAAAACCAGGAAGTTTCTCATACAGTTATAGCCGGTAAGTAAGTCCTGAGTTGTATATCAGGAATTATGTATTACCTGAGAAAGGATTCTCAAAATATTTTTTGATTAATATTTCTATGTGAATTCCCCAATGGTATTATAATATTCTAGTCTCCACCGGTACATAATCCCATTATGCATTATATATGTCTTCCCCTGTTGGTCTCTGTAACATTTGTACCGCTTTTATATTATATAAAGCAATATTAACATTTTTTTCAATCACCTATAGGAGGTTTCGCAAATGATTTGCAGAGAACGTGCTGAGACACTTGGAAATTATATTAGAGTGTTATCTTCTTTTAGGGGATACGATTTACAGAGTGATTAAAAATGTTATCAAACATTGGTTTAACTTTTGTTGACAGGTGGGTCGACAACATTACCTTATAATATAATTTATTTATCTTTCCTGACTTCCCAAAGTTTTCTCAGCATGTCTTACTCGTTTGACTTGAATTTTTTGTGAGACTGGATGTAAGTAGTCACACAATTGGAGATATGTACGTTTTTTTTTTCCTAAAATGACACGCAGAATCCTTGGGAAATGTTCATCTAACTTTTAAAGGACTGCAGCTTAAGGAGAAATATAATGTGACTTTACTGTGTTTATTTAGCAAATCCTGAAAATACATTGACCTTAAACATTGAAAGCCACCTGTGACTTACAATAGTTTTTCTTGGAAGAGTGAAATCCACTTGCCTTCTTGGATTCTTTAAAGTGCTTTTTTTATTAACATGCCAATAAGCTCAGCTGTTTCAACTGAAACTGAAGGATTAGATGCATGCCTTTCTCAAAGACTTCTCTGTGAAATAAATGCAAACAGGCTCATCCCTCATCCAGTATTTCAAATCATCAATACAATTCTGATTTTCAAGACTGAAAGACTACTCAAAACGCAAGTACATACTTGGAAAACCCCTCTGCGACGAGTGTGGTCGTAGAAGGTTAGAATATGTCAATAATTGAGGCTAACCTTACGAGACGTTTAGTTATCACATATAATTTATTCAACGTACATATTTGTATTACATTTTTTACGTATTGATATTTCTAGAAAATTTAAGATTTATCTTCTATAGTTATTCCACAATTGATATGTCATAATTTCAAGAATCAAGCAGAAAAAGCTGAGGCAAATAATTATTCAAAACGTGACAATACGAGCTTATTAGTATTGTTTAAGGTCAAGGTATTTTCAGAATTTGGTAAATATGAATAATAAACACAATAAAGTTATATTATGTTTCTCCTGAAGCTGCAGTCCTTTAAAAGTTAGATGAACATTTCCCAAGGATTCTGCGTGTCATTTTGGGGGAAAAACCCAACAAAGCAACAATTGTGTGGCTACTTACCTCCAGTTTCACAAACAATTCAAGTCAGATGAATAAGACATGCCAGCGAAAACTTACCCCTATCAGATCTGTGTTAATAATGAATGCTGTCAAAAGGAATTAGCAAAATATATGATCGATAGGAATGGATAATAAAAGAAAGTTAAAAGAAGCCGTTCTCTCGACATTCCTTAATGATGATGATATTCAACTTCAGAAAAACATAAACCAACTATAAATAGAGCATTATGTTTCACTTCAAGATTTCTTCTTACATGAAGAAGGACTATTCAATAAACTATAATTACCATTTACCTTTGAATTTCCATGATTATAACCTATTATGATATAGTTGATGATTATATTCATATAAGAGATATGTAAATATATTTAAATATAGGTTATTTATCGTGTAACGTATATTAAGAGCTTCATGATTTTCGAAATAAAAAATATTTAACGCAGAGATTTTTTTTTAATAGAAAAAAGCCGATTTTCAGTTATTTTACTCCTAAAAATAATGTCGTTATGCCCATGGCATTAGAAAAATTCTATTAACGACACTGGACCCGTAATATTTTCAAAATTATCAATTTCTTTTCTTTTTTACTTAATATCAGTGGTTACAAACTTCAATCATTAAGGGTAAATGTTGATTTTAGAAATCAATACAATTTTGCACTAATAACAGGTTTCTGATTTTTGGAATATTGCTTGAGCAGATCTCATTCTCAGAAATCCCAAAATTTGAATTCATTTCATTTACATTTATTTATTTTTCCATCAATATTTTTCTTGTCTTCTACTTATTGGTAGATTAATGAGAATTATAATTCATCCGTTTACTACATTTGTCATTTTAAAAGTTAGATTATTTTACGATGAAAACAAATATGTGATGGACGTTAGTTTACATAAGATGCAAATAATGGTATCAGATAATCATTGATTACGTGTATTTTCAGACGATGAAATGCATTCTTCAAATAAAATGGCATTAAATTCTGCCTTTGTAGAAAAATGTTTGTTATAACACAAAGCTCTCAAAGTTTATCAGTATATTTTAACGAGCTGTTTACACCAAGATTGACTGAGACTTTTCACTAAAGTCTGAGTGACTGAAAGTCTCTTTGCTGTCCAGGAATCCCTGATGTAATCTTGTTAATCTGATAAGTTCTTAGGTCTGAATATTCTCGATGTTTTCACTGACCTTTGGTTCCCTTCTGGTTCTTTTCCTGGTTTGTGAAATTTTTAAAAGACTTGAAATATGACTGGCATGACTAATACTTTCTTCTTTCAAAATTTATGAAATATTTCATTATATTCTTAAAAAAGCTATTTTGAATTTAGAAGTAAAAAGTGAAAGTAAATCCTACAATTATTACTAATTTTGATTAAAAAACGAATTTATTAACGTGTCCTATTTTGTTTATACTTAATATTAACATAATAGATGGTATACTGGAGGAAATTATTCAAGACTTATACTATAAGATCTATTAAATAAAAAGGATGATATAAAAAGTGTCAGAATGAATCTCATTTCCCCATACATATTGTGTGTCGGAAAAAGTCCCTCTCTGAAATATACATCGATTAATTATCTCGAATATGGCAAACCCCCAATGATTTTCGGGATCGTCGCCACCAAACTCACATTCTTTCTTAAGTAAAGTTACATTTTTAGACTGATTCCCATCCTGCTGTGTCGAATCATTTGGCCGCTTATAATATGCCTACAACCAAACAATTTCGGGCTTTATTAGTTTGAGTAATGTGATTTCATGGGAAAGGGGAATATATACTGTTATATAATGAGATCTTTAGCCGGCATAGAAAACATGGATATATGATATAGATAAGTGTGCCAATGTCAGTAATGAAGCAGCTGGAATTGTAAACGAGGTTATTTGGTATTTGAAAATAACTTTTAAGTATAAATATATTAACTGAGGATGTCGCCACGATGTAAATTTGAGCAGCGTGTCAGCCACAAGTAGTAAATAGATGTGGACATTGATATTGAGTAGCAGCAAACCGGAAGTGAAGCACCGATCCTAGTGACAGAGAATCATAGTGTCGATTAGATAGGCAGAAAAAAATTTGACGTTTGTGGAACAAGAGTGTTGACAAAACCCATTCGCAAGATATTTGAAATTTTCAACAAAAATAAAGGAAAATAAATGGGTACCCTATAACTTAAAGAAATATTTGGTGCATTGTACCCCCCCCATCAAAATACTGTTTACTTACTGTTAGATTACATCAACATCTTGTCAGTGAATCTTATGCTATTTTGTAGTTTTCATTAGTTAGTTTGTCTTGCTTTATAGCACTGTAATCCTTATGGCTAATTTAATGCCAAATACCTTGTATTTAAACATATTTTATATATATATCAATTATAATCAAAATCTGTAATTGAAATCATTTAACTGCCTGCAAACTAATATTGATACCTAAAACTAATTGTTCAATTTGCCCGAGGTTCGATGGTTTTCAGCATTGCTATCAAATGCTAGAGCTTAAATGTAATATCCATCTTTTGTTTGTACACAGTTACACTGTTTCGCGGATTGTAAATAATTACAAATTTCTATTTGTACCAGACAAGAGACCCTAACTAGTACAACATTTCAGAGTCAGAGTGGACAGGAAAATAATGGCAATGAAGAGATACTCCGCATTCACCAAAGCTCAAGGACTGGTGACACCTCATTCGATGTTTTTTCTCATATCCAGGACACTCGCAGAGGAGGGCTTGCCTTCCTGAACAGGTGAAGTTGGTGTATTCAAGAGCTTTAGTCAAACAATTTCGGTAGATTTGGTGCTATAGACCACATTATAATATTTCATGAAGGAAAAGATGGTTGTAATTTTGAAAATATATCTAAAAAAGTATAGATACTGTTATTTTTGTTTGGGTTTTATGGCATATCAACCTTTATAGGTTATTTATTCCCAAATCCATTTTATAGAAAGAAACAGCTTTATTTCAAACAATTCACTTTAGCATGAAAACACAGTTTGTCAAAGACACTTCTGTTTCAAGCTATTCAGTTTAGTCAAACAGTTTTAATTCAAACAATTCAGTTTAGTATTAGAATAGTTTTGTTCACACACAGTTAAATGTCAAAACAGTTCTATTTCCAACTGTTTAGCGTAAGTACAGTTTTAATGTCAAAAACAGTTCTATTTCAAACAATCCAGTTTAGCATGTAAAAACAGTTTCATTTCAAACAATTCAATTTAGCATAGGTGCACAGTTTATTAGACAAATCAGTTCTATGTCGAACAATTTACTGAAACATAAGATCACAGTTTACTTCTATTTTAGCCATACATAGGACCCTATCAGGTGCTATCACTCTGGGCCATAGTGTACCAGAGAGCGACGGCAATGAAGGATTACTCTGCATTCTCTAAAGCTTCTTGAAGCTCACGATCCGACTGTTTAGTGTCATATCCAGGATACTCATTGCGAGGGTCTTATCCCTTTGCAGAGAAGCAGTCGGTGTATTCTACAGCTGAATGGATGATATGCTGTCATTACCAGACTATATATATATATATATATATGTGTGTGTGTATTAGGAGAGTGTATATTTACAATAAATGATAATCGCATTGGCAAAAAAAAATAGCTGTTATAAAGCGTCGCTGATATGTTCTGGCAGTCAGAAAGAGCAGCGTTTTTCTCTTTAATCTCTTTAACTTCACAATTTCCTTCTCACCAAAATAAATGCATCTTTCTCTTTGCAGTGACCGTTTTCAAATAAGGAAATACGATGCCACTAAGAGTGAGAGTCCTTTCTTTGGAGTTCCGCATATTTTATATGTATGTCTTTTGTAGATGCGCGAAAGGGGCAATTAATATTGTCAACTTCAGGATGAAGATGTTTTCGTTTTCTGTTAAGCTTATAGCCTATGGAGTGTCATCTTAACTTAACTCTCAATGAAATAGTTGGGCTGACTGGCCTCTTCAGCATTTGTCGGGCAAACAGTCTGGGGTAAGGAAGGACTCAATATAAATGCTGAGAAATGTTTTTTTCGGTGAATGCGTGGTATAAAGGTGAACCATTCTTTACTAATCATCTCATAGAAAAAGAAAATTGGCCAGTTCTAAACAAGTCTCCCCCATATAAACAGACTATTTGCTCAGTTTGTTTGCTAAGCTTCGAATACTTAGTAATCCATTTTGATAGAGAAATTATGTATATACTTTTGGCATTGCACTGTGCCGCTGCATGGAGACCAGATCGGTGTACAGGAAGATACTTGGAAGACTAGTCTTCCATACTTGTCACACAGCATGCTAAGCACAGATGATTGGTTGGCAGCATAGCCTCTGTAATCGAGGAAGATAAAAATAAACGCTAACAAAAGAGATAACATGAAGGAAAATAGTAATTCAACACGCGTTATGATCCTTGGGAAAGGGATAGAGTAGGTTAATAGGGAAAATTTAAGGAAGAACGGAAGATACCAGTTCACCATATGAGAGTCCAAGATCAAACAGGAGAGAAACTTAAAAAAGAAAAAAAATTGTGAAAAAAAAAAAGTGGTGGGGAGAGAAGAATAGTGAGAGAGGATGATTAACCGTGCATATTATTACGATTAGAAAGAGAGAACTAAAAAGAAAAGCGGTTATTAAAAATGAAAATCTTAGGAAAGAGAGTAATTACTTGATTCAAGGGATTAGGAACAGTTAATGAAAAATGGTGAAAGGAAGAAAGTGGTAATTAACTTAAGTGAAATAATACAGAGAGTTCCCAATTAAAAACAGAAAGAAAAATATAAAAGAGAAAATCAGAAAAAGATATATAGAAATATAGAAGAGAGAAGAAGGAAACAAATTAAAGATAGTCATTGGTCGACGTAAAACAATGATCAGGATTAGGAAACAAAAAGGAAAATAGGAAAGAAAGAAAAACAAAATATAGAAAAAGAAAAAGAAAAATCAAATAAAGAAAGAATGAAAAAAAAGGAAAAAATGAAAGATAGTAATTAAACTAAGTGACATGATACTGGAAATTAGGAGCAATGAACGAAAAAAGAAAAAGAAAAGAGAGAAGAATTAATAAGGAAAGGAAAAAAAAGAAAGAAAGAAAGAAAGAAGATTGTAATTAACCTAATTAAAACGATATAGGAGATTAAGATTAATAAACAAAAATTCTAAGAGGAATATTTCAGAAAGAAAAAAGAAAAGGAAGAAAGAGAGAAGATAGAGGTGAAACATTAATTAAATCTGTCTAGAAAGGACCGAAAAGTAAACAGTTATAAAGAAATAAATGAAGTAAGCCATTCTCCACACCAGTTGTAACAATGCATAAGATGAAAAACGAAAAGGATCAACCAACAAAAGAAGAAGATAATTTTCAAGTAAAAAAAAAATCAAGAAGGAATGGAGAAAGAAATTGAGAAAAATGCTTGCGTGGGAAGATTACCCAGGATGCATCAGCACCTGTCCTTTGTTAGTTACTTTTCCATTCCACCACATGGATTGTTGGCCGAACAACAAGAAGATTTTTGGCAATCTTTCACATAAAAAATACACGAAGATTGTTTCTCCATGACAACGGAGAGGCGGCAGGAATTAGAGAGGTAAAGAAAAAATAAACGAATAAAATAGAAAGAACACGGGGGTATTGGTGAGTGAAGTTTAAACAGGATGCACATAAGAAAAATAACGGTTTAACATTCATTATATATATATATATATATATACAGAGAGACAGACACAAAGAGGATTGTATAACTAATAAAAGGTTGATGTTATTACGTGTTGGTACGATTGTGTGTATACCTGCCCAATGTTTGGTTTTGAGAATTCGAAGAAATGTGTTAAGTATTTTAATAAATGTTTTACTCGTGAGAGAATAGGCCCTTTTCTAAAGTATGGAAACCGTTAAAGAATTATATCTATGATAGAAAAGGCTATGTTCTCTTTCAATTATAGAAAATATAATCAAGTAGTTACCTCGGTCAGCATCATGAAATTAATTGTTTCTTTCAGACGTTCTGATCAGCAAACTTCATGTTATCAAAAACTCAATAGTTTAGTAGAGTATTATGATATGCTATTAATTCAGTTCTCAAACAAGTGATGTAATTGTTGCAACTGTTTTGAGAGCAACAGTTATTTTGGCGTACCATAGCGCAAGAGGAACTTTCCGGAAATAGTTCGAAATTCACCAAGGGGATACAGTTACACAATTGTTGTTTTTTTTTTGTTTGTTTGTTTGTGTTTTTTGGTTCTTTATGTTATACTCAAGAGGGATTATCAGATTATGTTCCTTTTCTGTCAGAAGACAAAACCACATTCATGTATGTGAAGGATTATCTTTGTATTAGAGTGATAACAATGAATAATACTATATAATCAATCAATTTGCCTATATGACGTTAGTAAGTTTAAAAATGTTTCTTAAAATTTTTCACTCCTTCCAAAATAGAAGAATCATTGGATCAGGGTTACATAGTTCAAAATTTGAACAAAAATATATAAAATAGCAGAGGGATGGGTAGATAGATACTTATATGATGGGTTATCAATGTTTATATATATATATATATATATATATATATATATATATATATATATATATATATATATACCGAGATAAAAGCCTTTGGTCATTGCGACACTATCATGAATTGCAGAGTTACGTCTCCTGTCTGATCTTTGTATTCATTTCAGCTCATGAAACGTTTAATAACATTGATAAAAAAAAGTCAATAACTCTTTACATTTTATGCTACCGTACATGTTTGAAACTGATCCCTAATTTTTTCCCAACCGTATTTTTTAAAAATATATTTCTACTGATTATACATATATATCCCGTGTTTTCTGGTTAACGAAACCAGTGCATGTTTATTTATTTACAAAGTAAGATTGTTTTTTAACCGACAGGTTCTAAATGTAGGCCTATTAAACATCTCTGCTGCCAAATACTCATTTTTATACTAACGACCTATGATGCTAAATTGTTACCAGTGTCAGGGAAATAAACTGACTTATTTTAATTATTAATTAGTTTCCTATTAAATGTTATCAATAAAAATAGTCATTTTTGTAAATGTAAAAAAAAACAGACTGGGCGCAAAGAAGAAAATATTTACTCCTCACAATCAATGTATTCAATAATTATTGTAACTAAGCTATCTCGATTAAGCATGGATAACTGTGTTAGCACGAATGAGTTACTCTGCTTCGAGTAAATAATGATCATGCTAAAGCTGAAAAATAAGCATGAAATGGCACTGGATTTCATCACTCAGCTTTTCGTAATACACACACACACACACATATATATTTATTTTCACTGAAACCGTATTTATTCATATATGAAAATATGCCAACGTTGACGTTACGGTTTTTTCAATGAATGCTCTTCAGCGTGGTATGTAATCCGAAAATTATTTTCAAAAGAAAACTTTAAACAAAAAATAGAAAATTATTACCATTCTGTTCAAGTTAATAGCGTTCAATACATTCATAATAGGTCATCATTTTTTGGAAAATTATATATATATATATATATATATATATAAAGAAGAAATTGAGAATTCTCAAATTTTACGGGTGTAGATTATCCTATCTTAAATTTAATTCCTTTTTTTTTCTCAATACAACTACTAACCTAATCAATGGCAGACGACCAGACCTTATAATAATATATTTTTTTTAATTAAAACAGAAGAGAGAGAGAGAACTTGAAGAATTGTGGATTTAGCTGTACTGGCTGACCACAGAATGAAATTGAAAGAAAGTAAAAATATGAATAAATACATCGACCTTGATAGGGAATTTAAAAAAAAACCTGTGGAACATGCAAGTGACAATTATACCAATTGTAATTGGTGCTCTTGGTACAGTCACCAAAGGACTGATACAACGACTAAAGGACTAGGAAATAAGTAGTTGTGTGGAAACCATCCAAACGACTGTGTTATTGAGATCGACCAGAATACTGATAAAATTCCTGGGGACTTGAGTATACTTGCTGTCACTCAAACTCCAGTGAAAAATTCTCAAGGAGTAACATAATAATAATAATAATGGGCAAGCTTATCCACTGGGAGATGTGCAAGTAACTTAAATTTGACCACACGAACAAATAGTATACGCACAACCCATCATCTGTCCTGGAGAATGACACCCAAAAACTCCTATGGGTCTTTGACATACAAACAAAACACCCAGTATCGGTCAGAAGACCAGACCTTATAATAATCCACCGCCCCCCAAAAAAGATAACTTGAAAATTTGTGGACTTAGCTGACTCTGTTGACCGCAGAATAAAACTGAAGGAAAGTGAAAAGAAATATAAGCACCTCGACCTTGCTAGGGAATTGAAAAAACTATGGAACATGAAGGTGACAATTATACCAATCGTGATTGGTGCTTTTCGTTCAGTCGCCCAAAAATTATGAAAGGGACTGGAGTACTTGGAGATAGGAGGACGAGTAGAGACCATCCAAACAACAATACTTTTGACAACGCCTATAATACTGAGAAGAGTCCTATCGACTTGAAGTCACTCAAAATCCAGTGAAAGACCATCAGCAAGAACTGATGTGAAAAACTCTCAAGGATGAAATAATAATAATTTTTCATTATTAAATAAAATAACATATTCGCAATTTCAAAAATATAGACCCCTTTTTTGATAATTAAAAAAAAAATCTTATAAAAGTTTTTTTTTTTTTTTTTTTTTTTTACTGAATCTATAGAAAATAAGTTATCCCGTTTCGTTTTTTCGAACACTAATTACGTCACTATAATTTCAAACATAATGTTATTAACAATACAAGAACATGAAGAATTTTTTTTACTTTCGTTTTAATCTTTTTTTTTTTTTTTTCGTTTAAAAATAAGTTTAGGGTAATAAATCACTTTTTAACATTACGCTAAATATGGTCAAATAAAAATACAGATACGATAAACGTTGGCATATTTTCATATATATAAATTTATGCATCATCTTGATATTTTGTTTTTAGAAAATATATATATATAACTTGTGATTGAGAAGCAAAATACAATAGTCGTTTAAAAATAATCGGCTTAATAAAAAGTGTTCAAACGCTGGCCAGCCGATGAAAATAAGAATAAAAAAGATTAAATCTCATATTTATCGGCTTGTTTCATCACTAATAATTTTATATATTTGGAATTTTATAGAAATGCTAAGTTAGATTTAGACTGTTTTATATCGGCCAGCTGGTCAGCATTTGAAGACTTATTTATCTAACGTTTGATAAAAGATGTTATACATATTACATGGTGTTGTTGTGACTGTGGGTTTCATGATTTATTTATCCTACTTTTTGATGAATGCGTAAATAATGAAACCCAGGGTCACAAACAACACCCTGTAATATATATATATCCGTAAAAATATTTTATTGATATTGAGCCCTATTTAATAATACTACAAAATTTGGTCCACCATTAACTCACCTCGTGAGCTAGTAATGGCCATAAAACATTAGAATACATGTGAGTGTGTGTACTGAAAAGTAAAGGTTTGTGTGCTAGCAAAGAACAGAACTCAATGTCCTCGTTTTAAGCATAAATGTGGTTGAGTATATATCGGGCAAAGCATCTTCTTGAATTCTTAACTTCATGGCCTACCGCAGCAAGTACAACAGATAATTTCGCTCTTTTATAGGTGTGCAAATGAGAACTTAGCGTAAATTATATGTAGTGTTACCTCTTTAACATGCTTATATATATATATATATATATATATATATATATATATATATATATATAAGGAGGGTAACAATAACAATGTAACATAAGGTTGATTTTCTGCGCAATCGTTTACTGTGTGTTCTGATCTCTGTGGGGGAAGAAGGAAAGGATTTGTTTCCTCTTGTATTTTGCTAGTAAATGAATAAACATTCAATATAAACTTGCCTTTCTCATTCCTGCCAAGAGATAAACCAGCTGTCGGATGGCTCTTGTTCCTTGTTAAAGTAGCCGTGAGAGAGATATGAGGCCAGAATCAAGATTTGGAGCGTGAAAGGTTTACAGTTCAATTCCTCGTGGCAGGAACCGCACAAAGAAAATAATACATTTCCTGACCCTCAAATCTGAAAAGCACTTACCACTGTTGCAGATATTAACACATAGTTAGTTTCTTCTTGTGCGTGTATTTGCTTTTTTTTCCGCAATTCGAAAATACCACTTTATTTTTTATTCTTTTCAAATTTAAAAAACAATATGGAAAAGAACCAACACAATTCTTTACAAATACTTACACAAAACTTTTTATAAACCGTCATATAAACAAAACAATAAAAAAAAAACATTTACTATCCATTTTCGTTTTCCTCATTACTATCATTATTCTTTTATCCTACTGTACCAACATCATTTTTGCGATTACAGTATTCTCTGATTCTCAGAAGCATTAAAACAATTATAATTTTCACATTCGGAGGTCTATAATTATATACTTATAGTATATGGTATCAGGTATTCTTACTTAATACGAATTAATTTTAAAAAGATATTCTTGAAACAAAGATAGGACAATAACTGGAACTGCCCCTTCGGATCAGAAAGGGCCAAGCAGTAATGGAAATAAATGGACATATCCCACGACTCAGATTTCCAGAACAGGAGCCTCACCATCAGAAACAGTTTATTGTCGTATCCAGGACACATGTTTTGCTGGAATGGGTGTATTTCTCCTTTTGCAAGGCAGACTCTCAGCGTATTCTAATCTTCTATTTAAAATCCATTTCCTTTTGTCAAAGGTCCACCATTAAAGTTTTTTTTTTAAATACCAAGCACATGACTCCATATGATGAAAAAATGAAGGGTTTCTATTTGTAGTTAGTTTAAAGTACATAGTATAATTCTCTAAGTTTTTCTAAGCATAATTTCAGTATTAGGAAATTTAAAAACATCCAGATTGTAAAATTATCTTCTTATAACAAGATGTATATCTGAATAATTAGAAACCACCAATTCAGGATGACATAATAATGCTGTGAATGTAATAGTTATCAATAGTTATGTAAACGAATTTAAAATGTTTGAAATACTTGTAATTTAATGAAAAGCATTCAGATTTTGAGGTGAATACATCCATTTTTAACCGTTGGCCATTTAGTTTCGTGAGACAGGCAGTGCCAAATCAAATAGCAGTCAACTCAGAATGTCTACTCAAGATAAAGCCATGCGTGTTTAGATCAGCGGCTGTGTCACGATGTAACTCTTACAAACGTCTGTAATTGTATGTGTATGGGTGTATTTATGGATCGATAGGAACAAAATATATCGATTAATCTACCAACCGCGTTACCACGGACCTATCTCTCAATATCTAATTATATATCAAACTATATTGGTTGATCGATAGAGACAAAAGATTGACTTTTTGTGTGTCGGTGTTGGTGTGTGTGCTAGCATGTGTGTATATGCGAAATAGAATTAAAGGTGAGTACATTACCATCGATCTAACTCGGAAGATATAGCAGCACAAACGAAAAGAAATGTCCGTATATCGATATATCTATTCATATTGCTATCTAAATAGGATGATCAATAAATGGGAAGGAACGACTCTTCTATTTCTCTCTCTCTCATGTATATATATATATATATATATATATATATATATATATATATATATATATATATATATACACACATTCATTTAAACACCTAACTCATCCACCACGTGCAGGATGGGATGCATGTTCAATTCTTTTTTGCGGAATTCAACTAGTTTGAATTCAAAATAATTCTTTTCTGAAACCTGTTGCCTAACTAAGGCAAAAAAAGAACAATCTGTCCTACTATTTACCTCCACATAGTAGGAAGGAGAAGAGTTAATTTCCTCCTTTTTATAACGGCATTAGAGGAAAAGGGCAACGTAAATAACCTCGCAGAGACTCGAACTCGGATCTCCAGTTATATTTTCTAAAACAATAACTATTTTGCCAACCCCGCCTCTCTCTCTCTATATATATATATATATAACACATGCGTGCCATTGTGCGTAAGTAAATGCATATATCTGCTGGGTCATATCCTAAGATCTAAATGTTTTGCAAATATTTGTGCGGGTGTATATGTGCAAAGGGCTTTAGATCGATACAGTCAGAGGAAATATCTTTGATTCTGCTGTTGTCCAACTTATCTATCCAGCCTTTTGCGTTTTTAACGAACATTCTGCCACGGTGGGGTACTTTCCTGTCTGTTTGCATACGATTATTCTTTGACACGCCGTTTCGTCTCAGAAAGCACTTGACGACCAGGATACCATGAAGACACGCAATGAGATGTCTCAGTAAGGGATTATATGCTTGCCTCAGTCAACCTACCTCAGTATTTTCAACTGATTTGCTTTCTCAAAGCTGCGTTTTCAGTTCTGGGCGTTCATTTCAGTTTCTTTAAAATCGAAAGAACTTATGAAACTACCAATTCAGCATATGCGTCTTAAATTGGTTCTAATGTACAAGAAAAATCTGGCTAGACGAGCAGGTGTTTGATAAACACTGACTAGAGGGGAAAGTAAGTTGTTTTCCAAGTTTAGACTTCCTTAAGAGAACAATCAAGTTTAAGAAAATTTTGTAGGCGCTTAAAGAAGATTAAGCCAGCTTTCATCGTAGACGACTGACCGAAAACTGTTACACTACCAGATTAAAAAAAAAAATTATCCGATATTTTTATCATATATCTGATAACTTTGAGCATTTGTCAAACAAAACTCTTCTATTTAATTATTGGTGTCGCTTACAAAATATTGGTTAGATATAAAAATGCATTGGAGAAAAAACGAAACCATATAAATAGCACTAATATGTACTGACAAAAGGCGCTCACTAACTTGCTTTATAGACCACCGATAACCTAATATTATTCAGAAATTGTGAATATGTATATTACTTTCGGTACATTTTTTTTTTAAATATATAATCTAACTGCGTGATAAATGAACATAGACGTTTATCACCGAACTATATTCGATAAAAACTTCGGGAATCTTTAAGAATGATGATCAGCGTCCTTGTCCACGAAAAACTCTCCATTTGCAGTTCTTCTGACATAATAATTTCAATAATAAAACGATGTTATGAATTACCTATCGTAATAAAACGAAACAAAATCAAAGGAAATGAATTTTCTAATTCCTTTATTTATTTATTTATTTTTTGTAAATATTCTATCATTTCATTTATATATATATATATATATATATATATATATAATCATCTCCGCATTAAAAAAAAAATATCCAAATATTGAACTTTAGTAAGTATTACACCGGTCAGTGTCAGCGTGGCCCTGGGACTAATGACCAGGAATGTGGATTTTATACTCCCTAGAGCGTATGAAGTCGAGCTTCACCACCGGAAAAATAATAGCCTCCTACCTAGGACACTTTTTTGTGGTGGGGAAGGTCTTACATTTCCTTTTTTTCCAAGCTACAAAATCTAGGTATTCAACGAGAGAAACTATCTTTAAGAGAGGAAATGTAAGATTAATCAAGGCTTTGTAAATATCTACATTTATGTAAATCAGTAATTTCACACACCTTAAATTTTAAATTTACATAGACTCAAGTTATCTTCGTTTAATTTGAATTGTAGAAAAGACATGTCTGAACTGAAATGGCTATTGGATTCTTCTTGTATACTAAATTATGTTTTTTTGTATCATTTACGTTTGAAATATCACCGTTAAGGCTTTCGCAGTATTCTTATGTTCGTCTGATAAGAAAATTCCAACTGACTAAGTATTCAAGATGAAAACCATAGTGTTCAGACAGTCAGTGTTTCAGGTTGACAAATTAAAAAAAAGTCTTTGTCACAAAATGATTTAAAATGTTCATCACAAAAGTTTGTGGTTTTACATATAACCGATGGCTTGAAAGTCTTTACAAACATTAATTGTAAAGGCAAGTCTGGACATAGTGAAACATCATTAACTTCTGCATCTGTCATGTTAATAGGCTATTAACGAATCAATCCGCTCGCTAGATCCTATGGAGCAGAGGCGAGGACCCGTGGGCGCCAAAGGTGTATCAATTATGGCAATTATCGCACGCTTTGCATGATTTGATTGTTGTATATCTGTCTGTACATATTTTAGTCTTGACATCTTTATTTACCTATCTATTGTTATCTATGTCTACTTCATTCTGATTTCGACCATAATCCTATTTCCCACAGTAAAAATAAACGCATATATTCAGTCATAACTGTTGATGAACTAAGTGATTGATTTTCACAAAAAACTACACACAAACATAAAAGAACTCAGTTACATACACGAATTTATGGAACTCCAAAAAGTTGCAAATTCCGGACATAGATGACAATATATACAAACACACACTCACACAATATATATATATATATATATATATATATATATATATATAGCAGGGACAAAAATTCGATAAGAAATCCTGAGAATTAAAGCAAAATGTTCATTTCCTAAAAAGGAGAGTGAATAGACTACAAATAAGTCCTCATTTTCTTATCCTTAGGACCAAAAGATTCACATGGTCGATTTGATACAATTATCCGATAAAAAAAAAAAGTTCCCATCGGGTAATTGTGTCAAATTCGATAAATGAAATATTTAGTGACTTGATTAAAAAAATGGTAATCATTTATATTTGATGCAAACATCTAAAACGGCATGCATATAAATACCTATCGATCATTTTCTCTACCGTTGTATATATTTTATACAAATTGCGATTCTGTTCTAACAGTGATGTATTAATTATTCTGTTTGGGAAAGAATTGTTTTAAGAACTCTTTATAGTTATTGCTGTGATATAGTGAATTTTGATGATTTTAAAAATCTTCAGGGTTACGTTGCTATAGGACTAGAAAGTGCTATATTGTCTAGTTCAGACGATATTTATTGTACAAACATTCACATGTAAGTCCATCTTTCCCATCCATCCACCTACTCTCTCTCATATATATATATATATATATATATATATATATATATATATATATATATATATAAAACAAAGGAACACTGGATGAGATGATGAAATTTACGATCACGGTAACTTTTTGCTAAAATACTTTTCATTCGGCTGCACTGTACACTGCTGAAGGTGAAGACTTCGACAAACAGTATTCTTAAACAACCTGATAGTGAAACTCCATTAATTCTGGAGCTTTGGGGAATGCGGAGTGCCCCTTCGTCACCGTCGCACCTGATAGGGTTATATCTATGGGTCAAATAGATTTAAAGCGTGTACTCATGTTAAACTTAATTCTTTGAAATAGAATTGCTTTTGAAACTTCAATTATGTACTTAGGCTAAACTCAATTGTTTGATAGAATTGTTTATATATATATATATATATAACAACATACACACATTATGTGTATATATATATATATATGATAATATATAACCTACACTGGTTTATATGCCATAAACCAAACCAAACCAAAACAACTTCCTCATCATCATGTCGTGCCGCTAGCACGGATATCCCTGAACCTCTCTCGCCACTTCTCCCAATCATTCATCGCTTCTGGCAGCTCTTCAGAACTACATCCCCTATCCTCACATAGCTGCTGTATGTATGTTCGAGCTGGTCGTCCTGCTTTTGTTTGGCCATATGCGGGGGTCCATAGGAGTACATCACTGATGAGTTTGTCCTTGTTTCTCCATCAGTGTCCTGCGTGTCTGGTTCGTGTAACTTGTATAGTTTTCGTGATGGGAGGCAGGTGGCTGTATAGTTGGTGCCTTGTAGGGTTTTGCCGCCAGGACTTGTTCAATATTGCTCGCAACATTCTTGAGTAATTGCCGTCTAGCTTCTTCTTCAGCCGTTTAGTTTAGTTAGGGTCCAAGTGATTTAAGTCGGTGTTAAATAACGCAAAAAGGCTTAATACGCAGTAAAACAGAACAACCAAAAGACAAACAACTGTACACAAAGCCAAAAGTGTTTTAGATCGGACTTTAACCTTCATCTGATGTTTAGGCTCCAGTCTTGGAGTTTAGGCAATGTTAAGTACTCCTTTCTTACAATTACTATCAATCTGACCGGAGTAGTTGTTCCTCTTAGGGTGTAATCTATGCATCATCATTACAACGCGCATGCATATATATATATATATATATATATATATATATATATATATATAATCTATGGATATATCTAAAGTCAAGATGAAAGTGTATGCATTCCTCTACTTTCTGTATATATTATCAAGTCATGCTGTTAGCATGCATTCTCTTTATTCCCTTTTACCATACTTCCCTATAATCACTCGATGTTCATGGGTCCTCTAGATAGTCCCTGCTATCTATACACAGCTGATATGAATTTTTTCTAGTCGGCTAACATTAGTGTTCTTACGTGTAGGTGCCAGTGTAGGTGCCAACTGGAGAACTTCGCTCATGATTTCATCATTGTATCTCACGTAGCAACCTGCTTGTATTGTTCGTCTGAATTAAATGGGTTGTGAAATAGGGGAAGTGACCTCATAGTTTCGCTTATGAGTGGAACTTCTTTCATGATTTTTGGAAAATAGCTCTCAAAATCTTTGTAAAATTCCTATCTGGATTTTTCTTCAAGCTCTTTAGTAAAGACCAAGTGGTAAAACTATGCAATGGCACTGACACTGTTAAAGCTTGAAAAAAAACTTTTTAAAAAATTTCATCCGAGTAATTAGACTTTCATATGGTTGTTAGCCTTTCGATAGCACTGCATGCCTTTTCTATAGTTATTCTGACATTGTCTTGTTAGAGGAGATATTGATATAGAGGTTTGTATAATGTTTTCCTAATTTTGGGGGTTTATCATTTAGTTCTTTTACCTTTCAAGAGATATTTACTCACACGTTTTCAAATGGTTTTGCCCTTAATTATGATTGCGAATTTAAATACAAATGTATGGCTCAAACCTCTGACAGGACGCAAGGTCACATTCTCTGAAAACTTTGAAACGGTTAAAGTGGAGATGACACAATCTTAATTCCTTAATGCAGAAAATATCCAGTTTATGCAGAAGTGTCTGCAAGAACCACTAGATCATCTCTGTTGTCTGCATCTGCGATAGTTTCTGCACGATATAGTCTGCATTTTGTATTTTTAAGTGTAAATAAATACTTTGAGCTGCAGAATAAATGTTAATATTATTGCTGAAACGACTGCACCAAGATAAATTCAAGCTTTAATTTAATAACATAATAAATAAAAATTTGCAATGCTTTTCGGGGTACATAAAACACTATGTTACTGCAGGCGAAATGACTTTCTTTTTCTGCCTTTTTTATCTGAATTTTAACAGATAAGCTACACTTGCCTATGCTTAATCAGAATCTTGTAATATGAAAACATTTTTTTTAAGAAACTGTTGATGAATATGAGATAGCTAACCTTTGAAATTTAGCATGTCCTTGCCGAAAACACTCTTTTCTTTTTACTCCAAAATAATAAATCAACATAAAAAAGCATAAATTTAGCACCCGCTGCCTCATACACGTGACTGATCTCAACATTAGTTTTAGATGAATAAAGAACAGCGTGACCCGCTGAGAGAGAAGAAGAAGGAAAAATATCAAACCTAAAATTGTTCTTTGCTCACACTTTCCCGCCAGCAAGAATAAAGTTTCGATGGAGAATCTTTTGTTATATTATGAGTAATGTAAGCGTAAATGCCAAATCTTCGATATTCAGCGCGTTGAAATTTGAATGCTCTTTCATTTAATCAGTTTAGCTCTTGGTGAAGCCAAAAGACTCAGTTCATATTTTTCAAAGCGCAGCCGACAAAAGCGAATAACTCCGGTTAGTGCTGTGATGTTTTGGTCAATGAGCAGCCATCTTGAGTCTTAATACTTTTAAGCGATATCTTTTTTTTTCTTTTTTGATTCTGATTCAACTCCTTAATATCTCCAAACTGTTTTTTTTTTCTTCATTGCATTCTGCTGTTGCTGCAAATTTCAACAAAAATGAATTTGAAACTTTTCGCTGATATCCATATACGGTACAAGGGTAAAAATGTGACATACGAAATGCTAAACATAAAGTCTAACAGGTGGACAAATAGGTAATTGCAATTCAGTTCCGTTGGTGAGTATATGAATAAGTAGACAATATCATCTAGAGCGGTATAAACATTTCATAGAAAGATGGTTGTCTTGTATGTGACACGGAAGTGCATTTAATGGTGAGGCTCTACTTCTGGAGTGGTGCTATTTCTTTTAGGTCCACTCTGAACTGGAGAGTTAGTACCTGTTAAGATCACATTTATTAGTGAAATATGCGTGTTTCAATTTGTTCATATTCGAGGAGATCGTGAACAAAATTATTTGGATAAGGTAGGATAATCAACGAATCGTATTCAAAATCTCTGAAGAAGCAACGTAAAAAACATATAACTGAAAAAAAAGTGTACCATAAGCGCGTTTCCCTAAATCTTAGTCACAAATTAACCCTAGACGGTTTTAGATAACGTAAAAATCAGTGAATCTGATAATTACAGAGCCTTTGAGGCCATTGTTAAGTAAAATCAAATGACTCAAAAATTCCCTTAATTTTTTTTACAGTTTGAAGTTGGTTAGTAATCTCAGAAAACGTACACCTTTTTTTCCCCGCGTACAGATACTTGGCGTAACGATTTTCGTGGTAGGAAATGGACTATACGATCCAAGATATAAGTCCGAAAGGGAGTGTTTGCGTTTAACATAGCACTAATAACCATCGGAAAATATTAACCCAACTACTCTCCTACCATCTATGGGTTAATAGTTGGGAAGAGATGAGCTTTTTAATCTTGATATAGCAAACGGCCAAGGAGAAGGAAAACGCAGAATTCAAAAAGCTTTTAGACCAGGAGAGGAGTAAGATACACTTGGCTATTCCTGGCAGAAACACACAATTCCAATTGTGCCCCTACAAACAAAACAGGTTACTGTGCCATTGAATTTTAGAGAAACTATACTCATCGCAGCTGAGAGTCAACTTCGCAACTCTGATATGAAAACACACACACGCAAAACCTCTTCATTTTAAGGGATATCTTATAATTATAAACATATTGCAATGTTTTGTAACGGGTCTTTTTTTATTTTTAAAATATAAATTGTGCTTTTTGATTAAGTATTATCCAGAATTTTATTGCTAAAGATACCTGTAAAAGCGCTCTAAATCAATAAATTCAACAAGTTTTAAAGTATTCATATTTCGGAGATATTAATAGTTTTTATTTGTATTCTTGCGCGTTTTTCCTTTACTTGTGATTGTTCGCCAGAATAACTTTGAAATCTGTAAGTTGCACCATTGACGAAAGATTATTTTCCTTACATAATATATTATGAACTTGTCTTAAGTCAAATCACCTTTTGAAAAGTATCCATATAGTTTTGGCTCAGTCGACTGAGGCTGTGTACAGTGGCAAGACTCCCCCAGTGTCCTGTATATGACCCTAAACAATCTGATGGTGAGTTTTCGGGAACCTGGGTGCCCCTTTATTGACAACAGTCCCAGCTTCACTCAGGCTCGGAGTGGTACCACCTGATAGGTTCCTATCTATAAGTCAAATAAAACTAAACTGTGCGCTTATGCTAAACTGAATTGTTTGGAATAGAACTGTTTTGACATTTAACTGTGAGTAAATAAATGACTGATGTTTGATTGAATTGTTAGTAACACATAGCAATACTTTGAACCATTTAACTTTGTTGACTAAAGTGAACATCTTCAAATAGAAAAGTGTTTTTATATTTAAGCTGTGTACTTAGTTCTATTTCAAACAATTCAGGTTAGCCTGTTTAATTGTGTAAAAATAGATTAAAGATTAAATACCCAACAATGGTTGTTATGTCATAAAAACTAATCTGACCTAAACCATATATGTTGTTTTACGAGTAACATTCGCATTCCTTGCATTCATTAAAGAATAAAAATAGAACCTGGAGAATCGCGTTGGAAGAATAAAAATGATATCTGAGATCGTGTTTTAGTGTCCGAGCGATGATGCTATTTCCTCGATTTGGAACTATTAATTCAAGTATCTCGCAAGTAAATCAGGTTATTCCACATAAAATCAGACATGCCTTCATATTGAAATTATAGAAAATTAGTCGAAACAACACGAACTTAATGAAGAAAAAGTTTTAAAAATACTATTAGGGGTTAATTAAAGAGAGAAGAAAATAAATAAGAATATCTATTAATGAAAAAGATTGGATAAATCAAAAACAGAAAACTGAAATGAGCACAAGGAACTAAAAAGACATAATAAGAAAGCCAGACACCTAGAAAATGTAATCGTGAATACATGACAATGTCAGCGAAATAAATATGTTGTGCTCTGTATTTATCACAGACTTTTCCGTTGATCTTGTTCTAAAGGTTTAGCGCAGTAAGACGATTCATTTGTGAAACCCTTTTAGCAATATAACTTCCTTCAGTATTGGATTTCAAAACACTCATTTCAACATTCAATATATTGAAAAAAATTTTTTTTTTCAAATTTAAGTAAGGCAAAAAGAAAATATTTTAAAAAGTTGATAACATACTCTTTTAGTGCATTCCAAGAGCTTTTACTGCATAAATATTTTATCGGGCCATAGAAATTCAATTTATGCATGTTATGTTTAGTTCTTAACCGGTCCATTAATATAATAGTTCGAGTGTTGGCAAAAGGTCCGGAAACTAGGTTTCTATTCCAGGTGGAGTCGAACCAAAAACTCAAAAGATATTTCTTGATACCACCTTGCTTAACACTCAACATTATAAGGTCCAAATCAAGTGTAAATGGAGCAATCCAGGGAAAGGAGTATCAACCTGCCCAACACCCAGATGTAGTAGATGTTGAAAAAGTAGCCTTCGGCTCGCCCTCTTCTACGGTCAGCCAACTTTCTTATGTAGAGAGAGAGGGAGAGAAATAAAGAAAATTTCTTTAAAATTATGAGACTGCTTTTCAATTTAAGTCAATGTGAACATTTGTGTTAAAGAGCGGTTAGATAGACCATTTGGCGCAGTGATTCATCGCGTGGAGGGCTGATGTGGAATTTATTTACTTGGTTTGTTAGCCGATCCTTGTAGCAGAAATCGGAATAGATATAGGACACCTGGGTCACACGTAGGTTAGTTTATATCTCACCTCCTTAGCCTGACCTATATGAAAAACCGGAAAGTTCAACTTGAGTAGATAGCTACAACTATAAGCATATATAGGGGGAGGAGGAGAAGGAGAAATATATCTTTAGGTCAAGCATCACATCACCAACAATCTATTCCAATGTGCGTAGTTGCATATTAATCTTTCGGTCTCATTATTGGAATATCGGAAAAATAATTTCCTCTAAAATAATCAGTATCATCACATTGGTAATATAATTATCATCCTGCGTATTTCCAGTCTCTTATTTCTATATCATTCATTTTGATTTCCTCTTCGTTATCATTTTTTTTTGTCTCTGATCGATTAAACGTCTATACACAGTAGTCTAAATGTTTAAGTAAAGATTTTATTTCAGACACTCCTACATTTTGGAGAACAATCGATCTTATGAACGCATTCGGTGATCTGTATATCAGTTAATATTACTTAAAGATAAGACATATATGTTATCACGTCTTATCCTCATCAATGTATAAAATAAAATATTTCTGTTAATTAAAAGCAAAGTTGGTGAGCGTAATCGAGGACAACCCGAAAGCTCCCTTTTCAATAGCGACTACACCTAAGGTGTAGGGGAGGGGGCTACTCCTTTGCCCGGATTGCTCCACTTTACCCTTTATCCATACCTTATAATACTGAGTGTCAAGCGAAAGGGATTAAGTACCATCTTTTGAGTCTTTGGTATAATTCCGTCCAGGATTGAACTCTCGTGTCCCTGGCCATGGGCGATGGGATCAATTTGATGTCACATTCATTCAGTATCAGTTAGATATAAAGAATGATATTGCCTTTATTCATGTATACACGCGCAATTGTCACATGTGGTTTTTGTTTGGTTATATTGCATATGAATCCTTATCAGTAATTACAGCCCAATTCTGTGGGCTTATATATTATTTCTAAATAAACAGTTTTTCGGCAACCTTGTTTGTAAACGATGCTCTTGAAATCATTCAACTTATTGTTTTCATATAGTTAAGTGATTTGACGTATTACTATTCAACACTAATTATTCTAATCAATATTGTTCACTCGTTTGTAGAGAATTAACTCGTTTCCAGCGTTGGCATCTAATACAAATAATTCAATTTGATATCAATCTCTTGTGGACACACGGACGTTTTCGAGTAAAGTAAATGTTTACCTAGTTCTATTTGACGAATTGATGGACCGTAACAGGTACTACCACTTAGAGGGAGTGTGGATCAGAGAGAAATTATAATGAAGGATTAAAAGACATTCTCAAAAGCTCCAGAACTGGAACCTCACCATTTGCGTCATATCGAGGAAACCTACTGTGGATTCTTACCCCTCGGCAAGGATACAGTTAGCGTATTCTACTGCTCCAGCCCACAGTGTTATTGGAAACGGTGTAAGAGTATAAAGACGTATGTAGAAAAAAGTATTTGCAACATATAAGCTTCCACAAATTTCGGACGAAAAAAATCCTTGGAAGAGCTTATAATTCGCTGAGTGTACTTCACTAGAGAGGGGTGAGAGAGACCCAACCGAAAATAAATTGATGCTCTAGGGATCATACTAAACTGCATCTGTTGAGGATAAAGTTCAGGAGGTCTGTGGAGTGCAGTCAACACTTTCATTGCTATTACTCCCAGATCCACTTCAAAGCTGAGATGTTATAGCTGTTATTGTTCCATCTATTAATGGAATAAATCTGTTTTAAAATTATTTGTATTCAATAATAACATAGGCAAAACGAAATTAAAAAATTACAACAAAAACTGTAAATATGAATGAACTCTGAACATGATTCAATAACCTCTAGGCATAGAATAACCCTCGATGAGTAGCCATGCCATTAAAATCTATAAATCCATTGAAGTACAACAAAACATCAAAGTTACTAATACGAAATTCTAAAACGGCGTTTCTCAACCTTTCTTCTTCATGTGGTTCCTTTTTGGTGTTCAAAAATGTTCTGGTTCACATAAGCAAAGATAGAAGTTTCATATAATATGAAATGCATTTTATTCACAAACGCAAAATATGATAGGTGCTATAAATCCTGACTAACGACTTCATTGCTCCTCGTGTCAATCAGCTTTTCAAATTGACCTTGCAAACATTGGCTCAACGTCAGGCGTAAGTCTCTTCGCTTTACAATCAGTAATAAATTACATTTCTTTTTGAGTGCATCATTTGTTTCAGAAAATACCGTCAACTTCAGGACTACGTTGACAGACATTGCTCGAAAACATATCAGATCTTTCAAATCTATCAAATTCATAGCATACAATTACATATCAACTAACGATATGTATAAAGAGTCATTATATTTCTTTTATTCAAGGGAAAATTCAACCGAAGAAATAACTTCTTTTTTTCAAAGGAACTTGCTTCCGATATTTACCTATTTCTTTCGTACTACATTCTTTATTTTCTTTCATGTTATTACACAGATCATTTGATTCTTGGTTAGGCTGTGTGGTAAAGCATGGCACATATTAAATTTCCTTACACCGTTATAAATTTTCTACGTGCCAGTCTTCGTAATCTCTCTGACAGACATTTCCCCTCATTTAACCGTCATCTGCTGCTACGCGCCAACTACATAGTAGCATTTTGACAGACGAAAATTGGGAGATTAACAAGATATAACTCGTTAATACTAAGTAAACAAGAATACATCATGAAAGTTGAAAACTTATTGAATTTTTCGGGCGTGGGACTCCACATCTCACCGAAGACTAAAAGTACAAATTTAGTACAAACGTACCTAATTTGAAAGCCTCGTTTTAGATTTTAAAATAAGTAAGAAAGAGGATTTACTAATTGCAACGAAAGTGAAAACACTGTCTTGAAATCCACAAAGTAGGATGGTCACTTTTCTGTTGAGAACTGAAATTTGACATCCCCTCTTTTTTATGTTCTTCCACGTTGATAGAGAAACACAGCTATCAGATGACAAAAATGGTTTTATGTGTGTGTGTGTGCATGTGTGTGTGGTGCCTGCTACTTCATCTGATAAATCTCCAGCTTTCTACTCAGTGGCTGTTTTGAAATATATGAGACACAATCATGAAAACTGACGAGAGACGTTTGACCACCTAACGTCGAAACAGTCAAGAGAGTCATGCATAAGTTGGTCGACCGCAGCCTAAGGTGACCTGAAGGTCCCTTTTCAATTGCTACAATATCAATGTGTAGGAGAGGGCGCTACTTCTTTCCTTGGATTACTCCACTACCCTTGATCCGAACCTTATAATGCTGAGTGTCACGCCATGAGGCATCGAGTACTATTTTAAGAGCCTTCGATAGGACTCATATTCGGATTGAACCCCAATCTTTCAGGCCTCTGGCAAACACTAATCCTAATGCCAATTGGCCGGTTAATCTTTGGCATTGTATAAACACTTCAGTTGGAACTTTTCTTTCTGTTAATATATACATGATCAATGTATTGATAATTTCAGCCATTTTAATCTGGGCCTCAACAAAGATGATATTTCTCTCAAAATCAAACAATGATATGAAATTATACAAAATCTGACCAAACTGCCAGAATGTTGATTTCTTTTAAAATAACGTATAAGACAATGAAGTTGTTGATTTTGACGTTTTAAATCCAAAATTAAGAAAAGAAACAACTCTTGAACCTAAAAATATAATCGATACCACTTTAACTTTAGATACTAATCAGAGTTTATATAAGAATTCCATACATAAAAAAAAACAACGAAATCCTTCCAGTTTACACATTATTTACGCAGTTTACTTAACATTTTCTCTATCACACACACACACACACACACACACACGTGTGTATATGTTTATCAATGTGTGTGTATTTGTGTGAATTATGTCAGTTTTTTGTTCTTTTTATAATATCACTACACCTCAATTATACGTTAAAGGGATTCATGGATATTTCTCCTTGAACTCTATAAAGAAAAGGGCACTTTATCAGATTTTATTCAGTAAATTCCTCATCCCTAAACTGAGAAAACCATGCTAGTCTTAACAAATACGTTGAGCAATGAAAAGCTATTTCTACCGAGAATCTAAAGCAACAAAGAAATGCTTTTTTGCGACTGGTAATAAAAAAAGGAATAAAAAATAAAAAGAATAAAAAATGAAAAAAACAGTTGCCACTCTTGCTACTGGAACTTTCCAAATAGTAACACAATCTTGCTAAAGTCAAAAAACCAAAAACATAAATAAACAAATGAAAATAATTTACATGCTTTTCTTCCGGCGACTGAATATGACGGTAGTGTTTACAGCAAACTGCACGTGGAAGAAGTAAACATACCCCGAAAAGACAGGAGCAGAGATGACAGAAAAAAAAAATTAAGTTTACTTTTTTTTTCTGTCACCTAAACGATCATCGAATTTAATTCAGGTAAAAAATTAAAAAAAAAAACAAAAAAAAACACGTCACACCAAAACTTTAGTTTTAGGCATTCTCCTGCTAAAATTAACTTTACAATTTCAAAAACTTCATGTTTATGACGTATCTATGAACCCATAACTAAGAACAATATTCCTTGGAACAATGAAATACATGTTTCCTACAACTTATTGAAAAAAAAAACATTTATCTATTCATTAAATTCATAGTTTTTCATACAGGATTTTGAGGTTTGTATTTCTCCATGATTTGAACATGATGCAGCCAGGTGCAATGAATAACAGGAATGCAAGGCGAAAGAATAAGGGAAATCTGTGCAGTCACTTAATGGGCATAATTATTTCTGGAAGTACTGTCAATATTAAGAATAGACATCGAAACATGTCTAACGAAAGTATGGACAGCAATCGATAGGCTCTTAATCATATGGAAATCAGACCTGACCGATAAAATGAAACGCTGGTTCTTCCAGAGAGCTGTCGTGTCGATACAGCTATATGGATGCACTACTTGGACGCTAACAAAACGGCTGAAGAAGAAGCTAGACGGCAATTACTCAAGAATGTTGCGAGCAATATTGAACAAGTTCTCGCGGCAACACCCTAAAAGGCACCAACTATACGGCCACCTGCATCCCATCACGAAAACTATACAAGTTACACGAACCAGACACGCAGGACACTGCTGGAGAAGCTAGGACGAACTCATCAGTGATGTACTCCTATGGACCCCCGCATATGGCCAAACAAAAGTAGGACGACCAGCTCGAACATACAGCAGCTATGTGAGGATACGGGATACGGGAGAAATGGCAAGAGAGGGTCAGGGCTATCCGTGCTGGCGGCACGACATGATGATGATGACATAGCTAACCGAGAACTAGTCCAAAACAAATTATTCCCACTACCACCTCAGTACTATTATTCACTATATCGGAATTGCTCACCATATGCTTTAGTTGTCTCCTCTAGCAAGTGGTGTTCTATTTATGGCACTTAACTGAAATTTGACGGTGATATTTCAGTTCTGTAGATCTAAGAAGTGTAAACTACACCTTTATTGTCTTTACTCCCAGGTCCAGTCTGACAGGGAGTGTTATTACTTGTCAAGCTCCCTTCAATAAAGCCAATATATCTGTTAAAAATAAGGGTACTTGATAATATCGTGCAGAAAAAAAATCTCTAAAGAAACAACTATACAAAACTGTCAAATATTAACGTACAATGAACGGGGTTCCCGAACCTCTGGGCATAAAATAATTCTAGACTGTTTGACATGTCAATAAATAAGTAAATGATGCCTTATCAATTTTTTCTTAACCACAAAATACCCATACTGTTCAGTTTTCATACTTCTTCAGACACAAAGTTCAAAGTGAATATGTGTGTGTGTGTGTGTGAAGAAGTGAATTGAATCCAACAAAATGTATGTAGGAAAAGGTATAACAGAAGAAATCATCAAACATATATATTTCCTCCTTTTTTCCTTTCTCTCTCTCTTATATATATATATATATATATATATATATATATATATATATATATATATATATATTAAATTTCATCAAAAATAATTCTCGTTTTCGAAACACAAATTCTACTTCTCACTCGATAACTTAATCGAAAGCAAATTCTAATCCATATACTATTCTCCTTTACAAAATTCACGCTCTAATGCATTGCACCCACCTCCTCTTAACAGTTTAGCCAAAAGTAGATAAGATTAATTATCTGTCTGGACAGAATATACTATTTTTCAAAAAAAAAAAAAAAACTTTTTTTTCTTACTCTCGCTTCAGACAAACCTGATGGCGCACATCGCCATCTGCCGGTAACAATCGGAACTGTCTGATTGACCCACATTGGCGCGCGGAGTTGATTCTCTGATTGATTTCTGATGTCTGACGCCCGTTTGTTTGACCACCCGTTCACCATCCTCCACCTCCACCTCTTCCTTCTGTTAACTGGTCTTCCGTTTCCTCGTACCCTGTTGCTATACTTCCCCACCACGTGTTCAAACATCTATCTTTCTCGCATTGTACAACACCAGCAATTCTTGCCTATGTTTTTTTTTCTTTCACATTTTGCCACAAACTTTAAATATACCTATTCAGATTTCATTATAAATATATGTTCTTAACTCCTCATGTAGTTTTCAATACGCGCACACACACACGTCTCTATATATATATATATATATATATATAATAAAAATAAAGCAAAGTGAGTCACGATACTGACATGACGTGGTGAGACAAATATTTTAGGTTTTAACCTGCTCCACTGTCAAATATGTTAGCACTCTTCTGAAAAAAAAAACCAACTTTTCTCAAACAAATTATTAATTTCACACTAATATAATCCAAATGGCCCATTGTATGTGAAAGTGGGTGTCAAAGATTTTTTTTTCTTTGTAATATTTTCCAATTTTGCTTCTGTTTAATAAAAGTATTTGTAAAAAAAGAAAATAATATTTATTATACTTTTTCTTGCAAATACTTGCCCAACACACACAAACACCACACACACACATACATATATATATAAAGTATAAAGCTTCTCAGTAAAAAAAAAAAAAAAGTTATTAATCTGAACGACATGAAACTGTATACATGAGAATCTTTAATACCCACGAAATTCGGCTGACCTCTATTCAGAAATTCTTGTTTATTTGATTGCTTAATATCTGAAGCTGAGAATCGATTCTAGCATCTTAAATGTTTATTTTTATATATGAAGTCTATTAGACACATACGCAAGTATTGAATCAATATGCACTAGTCCATATATATGAAAAATGACTTTCAATCTTTACTTATAAATGTTAAAATTACTTAGTTTTACGATTTTAGTTTTAAGCCAATATATTACAGTAATATTTAAAGCGGTTGATTTGATAATATTAATATTAAAATAATATTATAAAGCATTACAATTAGTTATTGGGTAATATTTTAGTTTTTAAAGCTTTCCACCATTTAAAATGCAACCCGTCTTCTTACTTAGAGAGGAGATGAGTAACACAACTGCTTTGAGATATATTATGAAGCACCTGCAAAACGTACGCGTGTTATATTAAATATTGAGACGAAAGCAGTATTTAGGAAGAGAGAAATGAATAATGAATGGTCCGCGGATTTTCCTGGTGGTAATCCACTAGGTACACAACGCAATAAATCTAATTGATTGGACATTTCAACAGCATATTTGAAGCATTATTTTCTATACTTTGAATGACCTCCATGACGTTAAATCTTTCCCTTGAGGTGAATTCTTGATTTAGAAAAAATGCTTCATGGAATGGAGGCTGCTGTACTAGGAAAATCATGTCTTAGCTAAAACTGTGGATGAAAAATGTCGAGAATTTGTACTGATTCATCTCGACGTATATGAAGTCTTTATATCATCACTTTATTATACAAGTTCTGTTTCCCGTACGTATTGATTTGAAATATAATTTTGTAAATTGAAGACTGAAAATCGATACTTTTGATCACACCACGTATATTGATAAATACATAAACCTACCTTTTTTGATTCATATCCAATACCTCCGCACGGGCAAGAGGCAACACAGGGTCAATTTTTATGAAGACTTTAGCTGGTCTGAATTCAAAAATTTCCTTCTCCTAGACTGGTTGTCATGCTAAGGATAAATAGTCGTGTTTTTCTACTATTTAGTTATTGTTGGATCGAAGATAACTGGATGAATACCATTCCCCAAAATACTAGAGCTATGTAAAAAACAAACAGCCTCCTTCAGGTTTCGTTCTTTTGTCATCGTATCCTTTTCCTACGAGTGCTTCCAATGCATATATGTGTATTTAAACTCATTAAATATCCAAAATAAAGCAACAGCTATAAATCAATGGAATAAAAGTTTCCAAATTATACAAATAATTGACTTCAGTGCACAGGATTATGACAGATTGATTGTTTCATTGATAACGTCAACTGTAGTGGGACTGACAAATTTTTCAGACCGATCACTGCTTGAAAAAAATCTCAAAATTATTTTAATTACAAGAGCCTTGTGCCAGAATATGGTAGAAATATTGACATTCACCGGTTGTAGATGATGCATTAAGATACATATTGTTTGATAAGTATGAACTTTGTGTGAACTCGGAAAAGATAGCATTTTCTTGTTAAATATAAAAAAATTGGTGGTACTTCGACATTTTAAAGTATGCGTAACATTTCAATAGCCATGATGTACTCTGAGGCACGGTACACCTGTGATGATTTCAGGTAATTCACGTGATATTACATGTGAATGTGGGTGGCAACATGACGAAATCATTTATCTTACCATTTCTTTGTACATATCAAGTCATCCGGGTCCTGTCTTTATCTTTATTAGCGCGTCACGAGCCTCGATTAAAACATTTTCTTTTCTTTTTTTTTTTTTCAACCAGAAATTTACATCGTGTCTTAAGCTTATAAAACCATGTTGTAAAGGCAGTACACACTATTGTTGATGTTAAGAAAATATAATCAACCTGGATGATTAGATACAATTTACTTAAATAACAAGAATTTTGAAGTATTACTTAATATTATCATGGATGTTAACGCTGGTCATAAATCAATTTTTTGGAGGATAACAGAAGCTATATATATATATATATAGAGAGAGAGAGAGAGAGAGAGAGAGAGCTTCTGTTATATATATTAGATATAATGATAATAAGATATATTAGAATAAAAAATTTTGTAAATGGCTGTTAATATTAATACATTCGCTCTGATAATACCTATATTATAATTAATAATGGTGTGATAACCTGTTTAAACTGGTTGTCAATATATTTTTTCTCTATAAAACGGGATAAGATAATTATAAAATTGATTTCTGCATAAATTAAAATAAAAATTTTGAGATAGCTAACAAAAAATAACTCACCTGCATTATATTTATTATAAAATGAAGTGATTTATAATTTTTGTTCATATGTAGTGAGACGATATAAATGGTTCTAGATTTTTTTCTTGAATTATAAAGCCAATGAATGACCTTCGGTTTTAATATAACTTTAATGAGAAAGAAGATATCATTTGAATCCATTGAGACAGATAAAATATTTTACAAGAAACAGAAATTCTTCTCGGATCTGAATTGCTGTACTAAGCATACATTTTGGCTTATCTTTTTTTTTTTTCTGAGTAACAGAACTTTTAGTTCATTTCTTATTTATTTCTTTTTTTCTTTTTCTTTATTTGCTCAGTTCTCTTGATCAGTCTTTATCCCGGCGAATGGTATCTCGAAAACGAAGACATTACTCTACGTTCTTGATATATAACCTTTCAATTTATAATCCCCAACGCAATTTATCATTTTCTTTCGCGCATGAAACAGCTGTAGCTATGGTGCCGTCAGTTAGAATAATATCTGCTATGGTTAGTTTCAGATTTTAGATGCTAATACTAAAACTATATCCATGGATTATCCGTTGCTACTTTTCCCCGGGTGAGATAAAAATATATTTCAATTGATATAACAGTGAAGTAGTTGTTGTTCTTCGACTCTCTGTTTGTCTTTGGACAGAGCATAGAGTTAAATATTTGTCTTCGGACAGGAAGAGACAAAAAAAAAAAAAAAACGAAAACATGGCGACATTGCCCGGGTTAGTTTTGATTGGTTCCTTTGTTTTAATAGAATATCAACATTCGCGGGTTATCCAATTCCCAAGTCATCCTTCTAGAAAAATAATGAAGATAATACTTAATCCATATCTTGGTTTATAAGGTTTTTCCAAAAGTATAAGTCAGACAGTAAATGTAATGACATAATTATAGTTCGAACATATTACGATATTACAGATCAGAATTTTTGACATTATGCCACGGGGAAATACCAAAGCCTCATGGAAGTTAACCCTGTATAAAAAATGTTGGGTACCAAAGGTTAAGGATTGAAGTAGTCTAACGCTTTTGTGTCAGCGGTAATGAGAAGGACTATTTTCAACGTTTCCCTGAGTAAACCTATGGGCCAGTTTTATCCCAAATATATTTTAGTAGTACCCTTAGAGTATGCCGGTGGAAGAGGTTCTGCTTACTGTGATTTGTATTAAAAACAAGTTTGACACAAAAATCTCCTTGCTTAACTTAGTTTATCACAAGCGTAGAACTATGGTGTATCTTGTAGGAATAGAAACCACTAACAATGGTGTACTATTTTGGTTCTCTAAAAAATTATCCCACAGCTTTTCTGTGTTGTTCCATTCAAAGTAGGTATTTTAGCATTGTTGATAAGTTAAATAAGTTAGATAAACTAGAAAATCTAAACTTACGAAGAGACAGATTGATGAAGAAAGGAGAATATCAGAATAAGCAATTTTCTTTATATAAACTAGGCTCTCAGTTAGTTTCTAGGTTTAACGAGCCCTTGCCAGATTTGATTAATTCATATAACTATTTACATGGCTTCGGATTTTAGTAAATATCAAACGTTTATCCGTGATAGCATTCCATCTGCATCTCAGAAAATCTTCTGTTTATGTCCCCTGTTTAACTCCTGTATAATATTGGCTATTCGATGGGAAATTTTTTTTTTAAATTTCAACCATGATTACCACAGCACATGTATTGAGAATAAAAATATATCTAAAAATTTGATTTCATGTATGAACCAACATGAGCAAGTTCACTGAAAATGGACTTGGATTACCTGTTCTAAAGTCACAAGTTGTTTTTACACTAATCGCTGCAAAGTTTTATAAGAATTCTTATATCTGGTATTTAGCAAGGCATAAAACGAATCCATTTTCTTACATTCAAACCTGCAGCAAAGCACAGGTTTTCAATAAAAATAAGTGGTATATAATTGCACATAATCTCTCTCTCTCTATATATATATATATATATATATATAGTATACAAATTTATGCATAGAGAGTGGTCAAAATCGAGCATGTGTTGATATAAGTAATTACAGGGTGTTATACAGTCAGCAGCACTTTGTCACAATCATTTTCTCACCTGTTGGATCTTTCTTTAACGCATCCAAATAATGTTCTTTTAAAATAAATGATGTTATTTTTATCAATTAATTGTCTACACCAGGAATGGAGGTTTATTGTATAATGAATATAGCAGACATTTCTTCTACTTCCTTGACACATCTAGTCCATTCCATGGTTCGAATGGATCAGTTTAAAAACCATTCAAATTTGATTGAACCATGTGCGAAAAAATAAAACTTAACTAAACGATAGATTAAATTATGAATGTATAATGCTTATCATTCTCTAACCCGTTGGCATAAAATAAAGTTACAGAGGCTATAACGCATATAATTTTTTCGATACGACTCTTTCGAGATAGTTGATGTCGAATTTTTTTTCTTACTTTTATATTCGGCGTATTTTCCAAGGTTAAACAATAATTCAAATCATAGTTTATATGGTACAGAGACCATCCAACTTGGAAAAAAACTATTCTTTCATCATCCCTGCGCATTAGATCATACACAAGAATGTTGAGAGCGATATTGAATAAGTCCTGGCGGCAACACCCCACAAGACACCAACTATACGGCCACCTGCCTCCCATCACGAAAACTATCCAAGTTAGACGAACCAGACACGCAGGACACTGCTGGGGAAGCAGGGACGAGCTAATAAGTGATGTACTCCTATAGACCCCCACATATGACCGAGCAAATGCAGGACGACCAGCTCGAACATACATACAGCAGCTATTTGCGGATACTGGATGCAGCCCTGAAGACCTGCCAGAGGCGATGAACGATAGGGGAAAGTGGCGAGAGAGGGTCAGGAATATCCGTGATAGCGGCACATGATGATGATGATATATGTACACGCAAACACACCAAAACCCTCCGTACCAGCAGGATACGACATAACGTCAATTTTAATCGGAAGTTAACAGGTTTTAATTAAGATTTTTCCTCCTCCAAGACTGGTTGCTATACTAATGATAAAGAGACTAATCTACCCAACTAAATATATATGTTTATTCGGACACTTACGAGTATAGCGTGATATATTTTATCGAGTAAGATACGCACTTACAAAAGAGCAGCCTTCATGTAAATAAAACAGTCATATACCTTTGTCCATTCGTGAGAACACATAACAAGATTTATAAATGTGTACGTGAATGTAGATTTGCGTAAAAAATATTGTAGAAAACGTCATAAATATATGAATCTATACATAAAATAACCGTCTATATTCCATGTAGATTAACCGCTTTTCAAATTTATTGACGCGTGCAAATTTCTCTTATGACTACAGCGTTAGTGGCAAGGCAATATCCGACGCTTTCAGCGAGTATTTCCCTGGGACAAACATTTGAAGACTTCGGTTTGATAAGCTGGCGCCAATTTATCTATATTTTTTCAGTATTTCTTTAGATTTTCATCTAATATCCTTCACATCTTAAAATGTATTGCGTGGCTTGGATATTCTTTTTCGAGCGTACCATGCAGCCGCAAGAATATAATTAAAATAATAAAGAAAGAAGGCTCCTTGGCCAGTTTAAATGACATCAAGAAAAGCGGGGGAAAAAACAATAAATACGATAGAAAAAATAGAGATATATTGTTAACTTGGATGTATACTTTGCAGAATGCCGTTCATGAAAATTAGTTTGACTCAACGGGATAAAGTACCGCCTGAGGTTGAAGTAAACTTCTTTGTGTTCCTCTTGAATAAATTTAATTATTTTATTGAATAATTAGATAATCTTTGTGTTGGTGGATTAAAAAAAAAGATAATTCTTCTTTGGTTTTTTTAGTTATTTGTGAATTAAATCCGTAAGTAGTTCGTTAGGATTTCTGTTTTTTTCTTGAAGATTTTTTAGGCCATCATCATTAGAGGCAAAGACGATTTCAAATATTTTTGTTTGATTAAGTGAGTAATTGATTGTTACGTCTGATATTTTTATGATTTCCTCTGTATAAAATCAATAGAACCCAACCTTTCTTGTTTCTCTTTTTAAAGATTTACTTACTACTGTTTGTTTATTTATTTTTTCATCTTAAGTGTATTTATTTAATGTAATTTTTTCAGTTAAAATTGCCTTTGGATAATTTTTTTCCTCTTTAGTTTTATATTTTTGGTGGATTAAGTTTGATTTACCTACCAATTTATGTTCTTCTTCTCCCAGTTTCTATAAGTATGTATGTCCGAGAACTTCGTATAAACAAGGTATAACACACTGAAATACCTCTTTCATAGCAGGTAGATAATGTGGTGAATGATATACAGACAGATAGATGATTAGATAAGTTATTGATTTTTAATATAGGCCAATACTGACAGTACTAATTTTTTCTTGCAAGATAGGAACGAATGTTCAGTATATGGGCATGCTAAAATACGCCTAAATCTATATTTGAGCCAAAGAGGTCACTTAAAATTCAGGAAGAATGATAGACTAATTAACTCTCTCTCTCTCTCCACACACACACACATATATGTATATGCCCTCGTACACACTTGGACACAGGAAATGTTGTCTTCATTTATTTACTATTAATACGCCACTGTCATAGTAATATAGAAAAATACAAACATGCACTACTGCAAATGATATTGCTTAGATACAATTCCTCCTTTATATTTACGGTATATACACGTGTATAGTTCTCATTTGGGAAACCAACCTTTTAGGCAAGAAGGAAATTGCCTCGACATGTGTAGTAATGTTGCAAAGATGAAATTCTAACGTAAATAGAACAGAAAGAAAACACTGTTCATAAAGAATCTAATGCCATAAATTGAGTACTTCGTCATCAAACATCGACCTATTAAGGAAATGTACGCGATAAGAATCCGGGAAATGATCCCTCAGCCTTAGTACAGAAATAAATAATTTAACTGATATATCCACTTTGCTAATTCATTTTACGATAAGAAATGCTATTTTTTGTCATTTTTTTTACTCCCTGTCATCGATTTTGTTTCCGATATTATATCATTCATAAGTGTACTTCTGAAGCCTCATTCTGATGTTTTATAGCGCTCATTCACTCATTGCCGCGTACACTGCAGCGTTTCATAACGACTAAAATCTCTCAGACCATCAGTTGGTTGTGGCCAATATTCAAAGTCTTCAGTCTTTAGGTATCTCCATACGAAATAATCTAAAGGGAAAATATCTTATAAACGAGCAGACATCGAGATGTCACCATTTTTTAATATAAGTTTCAATCACAAATACACAATGTTCTCTATCACACACCATGATGGCATCTGAAACGACATGGCAGCCATTGATCAAAATAAATCTCCAAGTCACTCACCACTATTAGCATCGGCCAAACAGCAACTTTAATTCCGTTAGCTCATTATGTGGACTCCATTTAAGTTATTTCATTTACCGATTTCGGTTACAGTCCTTACCAACAAAGTTTCTTCATTTTTTTAGCATGCTTAGCGCAATCAATCGGTGTTGGTAATGAAATAGAAGACATGAGTTCAAATCTTTGTTTATATTTCACATTACTGCTCTTGGGAAAGGCATGAATCCATCTATTTTTCTTTCAACCTATAGGTAAATAGTAGGGCAGGTTAGATTCTTTTGCCTTGGTACGACAATTAGCTCAGAAGAAGAAAACCTACAACATTCCTCCTAAAAGTTTAATTTGTATCATATCTTGCTCTTGGTGGAGGGGCTGGGTAAAGACATTACGTCTTTCATATTCCTGGCTTCTTTTTTTAGTGATATTAAAAGCTTCATGGTTTCTTTGATGGAAAAGCTATCCTTTTAGACGAACAGTTTTGGTGCAATTAACTCATTGCTAGAGCATAAAATAGTTCATATTTGCTCAAATAACTGTCCAAAATGGAGCCTAATAACGCAACTCGTGTACGAAATCACTTACTAAATTATCAAAATCAACCAAATTCACCACTACACCATAGGGACTCCCCTCTTTCATATTCATAAAATGGCTTTTGTTTCCTCCAAATGTTGCTAAAATACCCAACTTTTGTCTCTACAACTTTAATCATAGATTAATTCATTTAACTCTATTTTCAGCTTTCCCGACTGACTTCTCTGCACATTTCTTTTTCTTTTAACTTTCCCCTAGTTATTTTTTTTAATTGCGACCCAATCTAAAGTTGGTTGCTCCTGCAATGTCATTTGGGTTTAGCGATGCTTTAAGAAAATATAATTCTTTAGAAGCTTTTATCTGATGCAATTCTTTTCATTTTGTCTTGTTCTACTTATCTTTAGGTTTTTCTCCAGCAACTCAATATATAAGGAAAAATTTGAAAATATCAATGAAATAAAAGTAACATCTCTCTTAAGACACTAACAATGTTAGATGTACGACTGGCGAGAACAAATCAAAGAAAAAAAATATTCACCTAAATGAGAAGCAAGAGCAAAAAGCGTTGACTGAATTACTAAGAATTATGTGACGAAGACGGAAAAAAAAAAAAAAAAAAAAAAAAAAAACAAGAAAGAAAAAAAAAAACGAAGACAAATGTTGATCAGACAGGGAGCAAATGGAGTCCCAAGCACATTTGTTTCAATTATGTTATATTTGCAATTTGTTTTCATTTCGTTCAACTCATTAAAGGATAAAATAGAAATTAGGAAGATTTAACTGGAGAAGACAAGTTAAAATGGAAAATAACAGCGGCACAACATTAAGCATCTCGGGGTAGAGGATGAACGTAAAGTGAACCACAGTCAATACTATCCGAGTTGATATTTCTGAAAGGTTACGAGGCGTTTACTTTCAAAGGTCTTCATCTTCTTGAACTGTTTTTTTTACTCTAAATTAGTTGAACTGTACCTTTCTGGATAAGGTCCAAGTTTCTTTTTGTCATGAAATGTTTACTAACTGACTGTAATCAGATATCACACCCTGATTAATTCATCTTATTGTTATGGATTTAGGTTTTCCAATTTGTGGTAGGAATAAAAATTGAATGATTAAAATCTGATTCGTTGACTCATGTCTCGATATAGAAAGAAAATAGAATAATTGTTGCGATGAATTAATAAAGATAGCGCCAATAGCCAGCAAATCAATCAAGGAATACTCAAAGATTAAGAAATTTAATTTTCTTGCCCAGATCCATTATTAAACATAAGGGAGCAATACAATATTATTCAAATTATTCAATATGTTTGGATAGATTGATAAAGAGATCTGAAATTTATTTTTAAACTATGCATAAATTGTATAAATGAACATGACAGTTCAGATCATAGGAGTTTGACTCGCTTTAAATAATATTACATACAACAGTCAAAAAATTCTGAAAATCGAAATTGATAATTGATTCCCCTGACAGAACTCTAATACTTGCTTGAGGAAGTGAAGAAAATAATCTGATATTTTAGATTGAGGAGATAGATTAAATAACTGTTGTGACGGAATCACCTACTAATGGAGTCAACCACTCTCAATAATACCGGAAGACGCAGCAATGCGATTTTAGTCAAGATCCGGAAGCTAACCTCGTCCCCGCGTGGTTATGTGAAGTAGCTTACCGTCCTATATTCTTGTAACCACCCTTTGTTCTTGTAAATATATACCTATACTATAACCGTGGTGTTCTGTTCTCTTTGTGATCCCTTCCAGGGCCATAACAATAAACCGCAATGAAAATAAAGAGTCTTGCCATTTCTGACATGTTTTTGTTTATTCTAATTTGAAAACATATAGCCTGTACATGCCATGGTTGAATGGTCGGTATGTGACTATGATAAAATTTGCCAAGGAAAAAAGTTCTAATGAAAGACTCTCAGAGTCACCTTACCGCTGTTTGATATATATATTCTCTCTCGCTATCTCTCTTACACACGCACACACTGCTAGACACAAACATGCTTTAAGTGTCTTATTGACTACAATTACGAAGACTCTACGGTGACAATACAGCATGACACCACCAGCCCTTATTTCAAAATTTCTATAGAGCAACTTATATTATTAAATAGTATTACTTTCAGAAGACCAAAATAATTTACGACAGTCAACATGAGTAATTGATACTTTTGATAAAACCTGGATACTTGCAGAGGAAATACTGAGATATCTCTATCATAAGAGATAAATTAAACAACCCCCATTAAGCGATTTAGGCTATTTCTAACACCGGTTATTTCTAAGAATTTGAAAATAAAATCATTTACGCTTCAAATTAGGTTATACACATGTTAAAATAATCCAATATCTGGTTTTAATGACATCTTTTTTGTTGCAAGAACGACATTTTTAAATCCAAAAACATTCAGAAAATCAGTCTCTCTCCCGCTAAAATAACACACACACACACACACACATATATATATATATATATATACACCTACAAGAGACAACAGGAAACACACTCTGAGAAAGAAAAATAGAGGAGAAAGAAAAGAAATATAACTCATAAGAGTGACCTCTAAATAAACTGATACAAAACCTGAAAAAGAAATTCAACAAAAAAAAATCCACGAGGGATTTCAAGTCTCATTTGGTTACCAATTCATATGGCCTTGAGCCACATCCAAGCAAAACACATTGTAAATTACTAAGTGTTCTCTGAAGAAAGCAACAAGCTGAAAAAATACACGTATATCAGAACGAAATACATATTTCTTAAAAAATATGTCTCTTAGTTGACCGATTCATCTTGAAATATATATACACATATGCAGACACATACATGATTAGGTTGTCTTTTTGGACGCTATTAAGATCTTCGTGATTAATATATGATACTAACAACCTTTATTTCAAAATTTTTAAACTGTAAATTATATTTGAGGGGACATCAAAGTTTCATCCACGAGCTGCATATTCCCATCATTTAAAAGCAATTGTTTGTTTTGGGGGCCTTTATCTTCCCTCAATGAAACGTTCCGTCTTAGTTTTATAGGTCTATTAATTTCCAGAGAGCAAGACATTTCACAAAGTTTTTTTTAAGAATTTGACCTGAATTTCTCTTACAGTCGAATAACCAACGAAGCACAAACCTTGTTTAATTTCAAAGAAAATCACAATATTTTGATAATTGAATAATATCACTATAATGCAAGGGAAAATATTTGTTAAACAATGCCGGGAATTTATGCTTCATTATAATACGTTCTATGCTCTGAGAAAATCTTGAACCTCATTAGCTTTTATTGAATGACATATATATTTTATGCCAATGTAATTCTTAGGAGTTCCTTGAGTATTTATGTGATGTGCAGTGGTCGAATCAATACATTTGCCAAGAGGTTTATGCCCTGTTTTATCTCGGGAATTTTGAAGATGCGAGCAGATTCATAGATTTATCTTGCTGATAAGCACTCTTCACATGGCGATTACTGCATTGACCTCTTTTGAAATACATACAGAACATGACTAGGTTTCTTCAAAGGATTCTCAGTCATTACGAATTTGAAAAAAAGACTTACAATTAAAGTAGGTAAAGTAAAGTTGATCGGACATTTACCAATCTTCTTATGATTATTACTTATAGATAATAATTAGCAATTTCTTGGTGACTGGTATATTTGTGCATTAATCAAATATTGGTCGCTATTTTAAACATAGTGTAAGCAGTAGTACAAGCCTTGATGTGTGAAGCAGGCAGATATCCTTGAAAAATTCTTCCAGTTTAAACTTCTAACATTCACGTAGAACTATTTCCTGACTGCACAAGAATTAAAGGTGCGCTTATCGCAACGGTTATCATCGCAAGAAATGGAATCAGTGATCCCAGTTCAAATGCTAAAGGATGCAATCTGTGTTTCACTAAGCGCTAAGGAATGACTCCACATTTTTTTCTACCACATGTGGGTAAAAAGAACTTACTAGTTTCTTTAGTCTTAGTCAACTAGTTTAAAAGAAAGAAAACTCTGAAATCTTACTGATCTCCACTCCACTTAAAAATTGACCTTATTTCTAGCTTGTGGTGGGTTGGTTTGAGTAAATGAATATGCTGGGTTTAAAGTTGGTTTGTTTAACTAGATTTGTCGAATTTATCCACTCAGCCAAAACAAAGTCAAGTTGAATATCAATTTTATACTGTTACATTCAGTGGCATCTGACAGTATTGTGGTTTGAAAAGCAAGTTCTCGAAGTGGTTACGAAGCTACAAAAAGAGGCCATTGGGATTATCGGTCTGAAGCACCTGATGCAGCAACAAAGGAGTCATAAATATTGTTTGTGTCGACCGAGATGAAGATCTTTTTTTTTTCAAATCTAAATTTTGAAAAGAGTCAGCCTATAAGAAAATTCGTTGATTATAATTTTAGCTCATTTTTTTAAATCTCTTTCCGGCTCTGTTTCACTTCCTTTGGTCCATTTTTATTTAAATAAAAATCAGTTGTTTAATGTGATTTTAATGTTAAATTCAAATGCATTTTCTAATGGATTAAGCGCCATCTTTCTTATCTAAGAGCAGCCTTTATTATCTATGTCTTGTTCAAAAACTGATTAATACTTAAGAAATTAAAAAGATTATAAAAATAAACGTTTTTTTTTTCCTGATAGTAGCCATCTATCACCACCAACTTTAAGGAAGAAATACCTCGTCAAGTAGATATTCCATCTTCACACAGTCTTATAGAAATTAACATATTACCTTTTATCTTATTACAGGAAAGCAGTAAAGAATCATATTCACCACATAGAGAAAGATCCTTCGAATTTTCAAGGTTATTTTCATTCGGAAAGGTTACAGGTGTTCTGTACCTGTTTATATATTTGTATATTTCATTTGATTAATAGAATTCCGACTGTGTCGCACATTAATTCTATATTTATGAATCATAAATATGATTTTAAGAATCTCAAGTAAAATTTATTTCCTGCTATCAACAACTTTGATGTTAAATATGTCTTCTGTCGCTTAAAGTAAATATACAGGTGTATATTATCACTTGTATCATTAATCCAAAAGGGAAAGAAAGATTAAAACATAAAAAGAAAAAAGTGCAGGAAAGACGAGAAAGAAATAAAAACATAAGTGAGAATGGTAAATAGAGAGAAACAAAAGTAGACACACGAAATCGAAAAGAAATAAAACAGGAAATAAAGACAGGAGTGGAAATGAAAAAAGAAATATAATGTTAAGGAAGAAAAAAAAATACCTAAATTTTAAAGTAGAAGTACGAAGAAATATTAAATAACCAATGCAATAAAACAGGAAAGAAAAGCAAAGGAGCGAAAGAAACACATGTGAAATAAATAAATAAAAATTGAAGCAGGCAGTGATAAGAAAGAGGAGTAGGGCAACCAAAGGAGTAAGATGTAAGATTTCTGAGTGAGGGAGAATGAGAGAGTCAGATTAGGAGAAGAGAGAGTTGTAGAGGTATTATGATAATGAGAGAAATTATGTAAAGAAGCAGTGAAAATGCGATTGAGATAGAAAGAAATTTGGGAAAATTACAGATTTTTTTTTTTTTTTTTTTTACAAAGTTTAGCTTAGATGCAATACAAGGACATAGTTATGGTACAGCCAGTGAGAATCAAAATCTCTAATAATCTTCTGCTAATTTAGCTTGTTTAGCATTCCACCATGAGAAGAACTTTAAAGATATTGCGTAAACTTAAGAAAAAAAAAAAAAGAAATGATCTTTAGTAAAGAAAAAGGGACTTTAAAAGTGATATATTTAAACAAAGAAATTGGATTGGAATGGTTTGACATTTGTATATTATTATTAGAGTATGCAAAAGCAAACACATCACAAACTAAATACCACAAAGAAATAGTAATTTAAACTGTAAATTTTCAGTTCTAGGCATAAAAGTACTTATTTGAGGAAATATTCTGTAATTTAATGCCGGTTGGGCGGATGACGCTAAATATGACCAAAATATAGAATATCGAACGAAAACTGTCCTTACTGGGAGAGAAAGAATTAGATCTAATAATGAATGATAGCAGAATTGGCTGTTTTTTTTAAACTAACGATTAAATTAGTGGATAGAAGATTCGAAATAGAGCCGAAGGGAATCCAGTTCGGTAAAGAGTCAGTAATGGCCTCGGGTTTAGACAAAAGTAGGAGAATAATTTTGTTGCTTCAGAGAGAAAAATGCTCATGGAAGACACCCAGTATTTTCTTCACAACGCAAAGAGGTGTATTACATTCCTATATATTATACATGTGTGTGTGTGTGTGTGTGTGTGTGTGTGTGTGTGTGTGTGTGTGAGTGTGATTAATGAAGATAAAGCAACAAAACATATTAGGAGGTTATTAATATTTAACTTTAAAAAAAATCAATTTTTCATATTTCGGTAGTAATTTCATATCGAATAATTTTTGTGTGTTATTCTAATGGCGTTTATTAATAAATAAAAAAAACTGTGTTGTCATTTTATTTTGTGGCTTATATATGTAGTCATGTATATTCAATGACACCTCGTTAGAGACATATTTTCGAAGACGAGTTTCTCTTAGATTATATTTTATCTGATAAAGTAAACCAAAAAACTACCATTAAGCTACTTTAAAACCCCAAAGCACTTTCAAGAACATCATTCAAGTCGTAGACTTATGCTTAATTCCTGCATATATTTTTGAATATTAACTTGTCTAACTGAAAGGTAAACTATATATTTTATATCAAATATACTTTAATCTTTTTTTACAGACCATTCCTCTAAATTTTATTTCATGTTTGCATATAAATCATATGTGTGCGTGTGTAAGTTATTTTAACTGTTACTAGAACAAATATCTAACCCAAACCTTTTTTTAGAATTTAGACCTATGCTGTTAATAACCACATGGTTATCGTCGTAGGAAATGGACACGGCGACACGAGTTCAAATTTTGGACGAGACTGATTGCATTTCACATAGCACTAATACCCTTGGGAAATGTATGAATCCAATTATTATCCCTCCAGCTATGGGTAAATAGTAGGACAGACTAGGTTCTTCAGACTTGGTGAAGTAACTAGTCTTGGAGAAGGAAAACACTGAATTGAAACCTGTTGAACTCCACTTAAAAAAATGACCTTGTGTCATATCCTGCCCGAGCAGAGGAGTTGGGTGAATATGATAGCCACAAATTTCCGTTGAATAGACATGAATATCACTAGATTCCTTTTCTTTGTCATGCCGTGAGAATTCAAAGTGTTGGTTGCAGTACACTTAGGAAAATTCAATGTTTTGTAAAGTATTTTCATTCGTGTTTCAGTAAAACTAGAATAAGTGTATGTTTTGGGGTATGAACTGTATATGTTGATCATGAAGTCAGTTTCGCCGACTTCACCGTTACCCACCTGATAAAAAATTTCAATATATAACATTCGATCTATGCGTTCAAGAGCCACTAAATTAAATGCATAGATAATGAAGTAGATTATGACGACAAATCTTTAGGTCAAGTAATCCTTAGATTTATCTCTTGTTGAAATGCCTGGTTATATTCAACGCAAACAAGGATGTGAGAAGGTTATTAAATTATTGTTATTACGATTTTAACAGGAGAAAAGAAGGTTTATACGTCTACATTCGAATGTATTCATATATGCGAGAAGAAAAGAAACGTGTGTATGAGCGTGCTTGCTTGTGTAGCTTGAGGGTAAATTATGACTGTGATACCAGAAACATTTGAAAAGTTTTTCTGTGGGGGAAAAACGTGCGTTCATGACTAAGATAGCTTTATCGTCTGTTTATTTATCTTTGTGAGTACAAGTTTATATTTATTCACCTATTTTTTTGAAATTTTATACAGATATATTTCCAGCTTATTAAGTTTGTACTCCTCTATATTGATTTTCTTCATATGAAAATTTCATTCTTAGAATATCCCAATTATATAACTAAATGTATAATGTATATAACTAATGTATAATCAGAATAACACTCATTTTATTTTGTTAGATTATTTTTAACGTCATATGAACTAATGACTACGAATATTAAGCAGATGTATTTGAGGAATAGACATAAACTAAGCAGGTACAATAACTCTGACTGAGAGTAGACATAGCAATAATGTTAAAAAGAAGGTATACCTTCTTACCAGAATCTCATGAATTAGAGCCTCACCACCAGATACAATTTTGCGTCATACCCATGATACAGCTATTTTGGATAATACATATCTGGAGTTGAGAATTTGTGATGAAAAAGTGATAATCCTCAAATATATATTTATATATAAAATCGTTATCGTGCTAGATTTTCGTAGTAGAAAAAAACATATAAGAGCAGAGTTTAAATGATGATTGATATTTGCCCATCTTACTTTGCTGTTCTTAAGAAATTCATTTCATTACAGTTGAACTTGCCCTAAGTTACTTTGAGAGGCGATATGTCACTCTACATAAGTTCCCAGGTCACGGCAAATGCCAGCAACAGCCCATAGTCGTATCACGATGACCTGGTTTAATTTGAGTATTTCTGCTCAAGCATCATCTTCAGCAGAGATACAAAATTCGCCTTCATGGAAATAATTTAAAAAATAAGAAACAAACTGGACAATATCACGACAATCAATGAAGCACGAGACAAATAGAAAAGGCGTCTCCAAACATTCATACCGTAATAACTTTAAAATCAAAGAAACCGTACTCAAAATATCGCTTTGAAACAAAATGGGTATATTGGTTTCTACATGAATATTCAATAAAAAAAAAATTAAAGTTTGATATTTGTCTAAAACAGGCATGTCCTATAAGAAAGATAATCCACCTGCGCCGAGCAAATATCTACCAAGTGTAGATCGCATTGTCAGGTGTTAAAGATAGCAAATATCCTAAAATGGTCAATTCAAAAACACTTGAATTTAAATATAAAAAAAAAACAAAAAAACTTTTATTCAACGACAGAATATGCTTTGTTACTCGAAGTTAATTTTTGGGCAATCAACACTTTGAAAAAGTGATTCAAAAAGAAAAACAAAGCACATTTTCCCAGAGAATTTTTCTTGATGATGACCAAAATACAAAAAGAAAACACAACAGGAAATATTCCTATTTGTTTTATCCGTCATCTACATATAAGTGTGTGTTGAACACGGAGAAAGGAATATCAAAATGAAAAAACCAAGGAAGATGAGATACTGTTTAATCTTAGAAAAACGTTGAGCATCCTTAGTTTCCCAAAATCAGGCCGCAATGAACCTGCTCACTGCTTAGGTGTTGGAACGACCACTGAACAATTGTTAGTTCGATTTGGTTTCTTTGTTTAATGGGATATCAAGCTTCTTTGACCATTCAGTGTTAAAACGTCCAACTAGAAGAACTCTAGTGGTACTATTCTACCCATATTTGGGGATTGATGAAGTTTATACATTTTCCTAGTGCAGTAGTTCGAAAGTGAATGTAATAGCATGACTGGGGTTTGAACTCGCTTAATATGATATCGCAGTCAGGTGTGTTGTCTACTACGCCTAGGAGACTCTAAAGAAAATTGCTGGTAGTGAGGGCAATCAGGGACCAGTATAACAGGCTAAGTAAGATTAGTAAATTCGAAAAATAACTATGACTTTGTTGAAGTGGTTGCGACATTTACATCTCTCATGACAGATTTAAGTGTGATACAGCCTTGTAAAAATGAATATTGACTATGGAACGTAAATATAATGTTCCTTTCCTCTTTTAATTAGGGTTTAGATTAAATATTATTTTGAATATCAAATGGGAATGTCTAAAGTGATATAACAGATCCCATTGTCTGCACGATATGAATGAATTTGAGCTATGATTTGCATGTCTTTGCCTCTGTATTTATATGTATTTTCTATGAAAAAAAAAGGTGTTTACGCACTCACACAGACACACACTGAAACTAAATGAACGTGTTCGCAAACAATTCCTTTCTGCTCGACATAGATTTCAGATCATAATCTGGTCATCTGCATTTAGTACATGTATCTATGTTTAATGTACTAGTCAACGAGCAACACATGCCAACAATCCAAAATATTCACCAGGTCCTTATCTCTTAATACTTGCCCGCTTATTCAGTTACAGATTAAACTGTGATGCTGAAATGAATAGTACTGTATTTAGATAGAATCTAAAAAAATTGCAAGCGTGCGGAAACTCTCTACTACAAATCAAAACCTTAAAATTAACATTGCCTTGTGTCTTAATCATGATAGTAAAGGTAAACATCATCTTTTTTAAACAGATTCATTACCTTGACTCTCTCTCTATCTCTTTCCATCAGTCCCAATCATTCATCACTCCTGACAGACTGCACTTGTTGTCCGCATATATGTCTGTAAATATTTACTGGTCGGCTAGTGGTGGTGTTTCTATGTGTATGAAGCCATAGAAGCTAGTTTTATATTAAGCGTAATATGTTCTAATACGAGAACAACCATGGTTTATTTCAACGCCATTTCAATATATCTAGTGTCACCTCTTACCTATTGCTTAGGTGATTAGTGTTCATTGTACGTTCATATTAAGGTATTATTGTATTTATTTCTCAAGTTTGTATTAATTTATTCATTTTTAACACAGACATTATCAAATGTGTATAATTTCTAAATAATTCTATTTGACTCTCATAATAATAACAACCATCCCGGATCAGAGTAGACCTGGAAGTAATGGTAATTAATGTGTACTTTACAATCCCAAGATCTCCAGAAAATATCACTCACAATTACATGAAATTTAGGATCATACACAGACACCCATTTTGTCGGGTGTCTTACCCATCAGCAATAGATAGTGCATTCGAAACCCCGTTGACAGAACAAACCACCTTCATGTGTGAATCTGTTTATAATCGAATGAGATGATTAGCTAGTATAGTAAATATTGCTATTTAAAGAAGACAAAAGGTCAGCACTCAGGAGGCGAGAGTAAATTATCTTCCTCCATTCGTTTTACATTATTTAGATATGATCCGTATTACGATAATTTAATATTTCTTGCAATCTATTGAATTCACTATTTAAAAAAAAAAAAAAAAGCTTGCCTCGAATGTTTTTTTACCTGCATAAATTATTGCAAGCAAACCTTTTATAAAATCTGTATCCAACTATTCAAGCTCCATGAAACTAAAAAAATTAAAAATACCTTTCTGAAAATGTCGAAGTTATTTACATTGCAGATATCTAATTTTATGACACTTTCTAAAATTGGAATCCCGAGACTCTGATGCAGAAGATATGACTACCTTGAAATTCAGGATTAAATATCTTCGATTTTAACTGAGATCGAAAACAGAAATAGTCGTAAAGAAATCTACTGTGACAATCGCAAGCAGAGTATGCAATGTCTAGGTTTATATGATATTGCGTAACGAATACAAAAATGTAAATGACATACCAATTTGGAAGAGAAAATGTGGCACAAGCTTACAGATTTGTAAAAGAAAGTGTACACAATAGTTCGTGTTTGCAAAAAAAAAAAAAAAACAGTCAAAACACGAGGTGCATATACTTAGGATGTTTTTTTTTCCCAAAATATCAGCCTGAATGCAAACATATACTCACGCGCATGCGCACACAAGCAGAGTGAAATATTGATGCGTGTGTGCGGGTAGTTTCTGGATTAGAATTACTATACAAACCTATTTCTTTTTACAACATGAGCATTTTGCTATATTCTTCTGAATATAAATATTTTATTTTAGTATGTTTATAAAATCGGATAAATTATAGTCCAACTCATACCGAAAACACCTGTGTTTCCTGCCTTCATTTAGTACATCTGTTATGAATTTAGTATTATATATATATATATATATATATATATATATGTACGATAAGACAGCATGATCGTCCTTACGGACCGTTGCACCCGAAACATTTTCCTTACCGAAGAGACAGTGTTTCCATATCAAGGACAGTCTTTTCGACATAGGTTCTTGGTAGAAAGGCTATTTTTACCCCTTTTTAAATATGTTTGACTAAAAGAGTCTTGTCTGAAAGTGTACGTTACTGCACGAATTCTGTAAATTTTACATGATTTTCATTTCTCAGTTCATGAAAATTAGATTATAGACCTCTATTTAAGACTAAGCATTCTCATTTTCCAAGATTAAATAATTTTTCCTATAAACCAATACAAACCAATGCCTTATTTGCGTTTACGGAAAAGAATCGAATCATGCTTCTTTCAGAAATGTCCTTCTATTTATTGAGTAACCATTTTATATGTTTGTACTTACTAACCCTTCCGAATAGGCAGGATATGACACGGTCAATTTTTAAGTAGAAATTGTTCTGGTTTGAATTCAGAGAAATCATTCTCCTAGACTGGTTGCCATACTAAGTTTAAAGAACCCAGCCTGTACTAGCATTTACATGTAGCTAGAGGGAGATTAATTGGCTTCATGCCTTTCCCAAGTGTATTAGTGATATGTGAAATGCAATCAAATCAGACTTGTCCAGTATTTGAACTCGTGTCACCGTTTCCATTTCCAACAAAGATAACCATTGCTCCACAGGCCACTATATATATATATATATATATATATATATATACACACTAATAAAAATATTACTTAGATTCGCACGTCTTTGCTCGTGACTTGAACACAGATTTTCTTACATAAAGATTAGACCAGCGTATATCTGAACCTAAGCGTTAGTATAAAACCTGGGGGTGTCCTCGTGTTGTATTGGATAAGGTGCTGGATAATGACACTGAAATAAGCGAGTTCGAACACCTATCGTGCCATAATGTACACTTTCAGACAAGTAATAACCTTGGCAACGCAATTGACTCTCTTATAACCCCGACTACTGCTCTTCTACTAAGATTGCTTTGGTATTACATAACCCACGAAGGTTGATATGCCATGAAAAACAAAGAAACAAAGCCAAAATGTAAATATCACACATGCGTATATATATATATATATATATATATATTGGTATGTGAGAGCATATTTTATTGATGTTCTTTTGTTTTCAATCTAGATTTTCGTTTTGTCTTTTTGTATTGCCACAAAAATAGTATTCAGTACTTAGTATCGAAAATTGTAAAAATCATTTTCAACTGGAACTGTGTTTTAATTTAGTTGCTTTTTAACGAAGTTCCTCAATTCTCAATTTATAAGAGTTAAATCTTTTACAAATATACACTGTGAAAATGAATTATCTTCATTATCTTTAAAAATCATTTCCCGTAGTTATGCCAATAATATAGAACGATGAAATGCTTTATGTAAATGAATCTTTTCGAATAATCATATTTATTACTAATTTAATTTTCTGGAACAATATGTTCTAAACAAAAATCAGAATCCTGGTGCTTTTTTATATATTCCCTAACCCTCCACTAGAGATGGATATGACATGGTCAGTTTTAAGCAGGGATTTAACAAGTATTCATTCAGAGTTTCCCTTCTCCTTCACTGGTTGCCATGCCAAGGGTAAAGAGTCTAATCTGCTCAACTACTTACCCATAGATGGAAGAAGAATACGTGGATTCATAGGTTTCCCAAGGACATTAGCGCAAAGTGAAATGCAAGCAGTCCGGCCAGGATTTGAACTTGAGTCTTCATGTTCAAATCCTAAGACGATGACCATCACACCACAAACGCCTGTTGCTTTTATATCCAGCTTCATAAAGTTAATAGCTTTATAGGGGCCATATTTTTTCAGTCAGAAGTCTACGATGACAATCTGCTAAGTAATAATCGGCAACACTTCAGCAGATACTTTATTTTCCAAACTCTCCTAAGTATAACGTATAATTTTGCCTTGACAAAAACTACACATTTAAGACGAGTTGCAGCATCACTGTCAGCAATTTTATAGTCATGTCTGTCTGTCTGTCTGTCTGTCTCTCTCTCTCTATGCTGCGTGTATCGAGCGGTTTGCATTTTAAAATAACATTCTATTTCAGTCGACATGAAGTATAACCATTTTGTTGTATGTGGATATTGATGCAGCAAAAACAAAAACAAAACATCCATATGCTTTTGTAACATACAGAAGTGTACAACAAAATTGTCGATATAAAACTCATTATACGTTGGCTTTTTACATGTATCTCCCATTATGGTTAATTAAGGTGTTGAATGCATATCTTATTAAAAAAAAAAAACTAAACAAAATTCCATTTTGTTCTTAAACTGTTGGTACATTCTGATATTGCAGAAATCAGGATTATAAAATTTTTGTGGAGGTGCCCGTTGTGTGATGGTTATCGTCGTAGGATATGGACACGGGGACACGAGTTCAAATCCTGGACGAGACTGATTGCATTTCACATAGCACTAATACCCTTGGGAAAGGTATGAATCCAATTATTCCCCCTCCAGCTATGGGTAAATAGTAGAGCAGACTAGGTTCTTCAGCTTTGGTGAGGTAACTAATCTCGGAGAAGGAAAACTCTGAATTCAAACCAGTTAAACTCCGCTTAAAAATTGACCTTGTGTCATATCCTGCCCGAGTGGAGGGGTTGGGTAAATATGATAAAATTCACCGGAAAAAGTCACATTCGTCAATTATACGTGTCTTTCTTTTGTGGACACACACACACACACCATCTCACTACATTAGCAATATTCTAGTGAATAATCTTGAAGAAATTATCACACACACACACACATATATATATGTGTGTGTGTTTGTGTGTGTTTGCAAGATCCTTCAAAATTTCTTAGAAATCTTAAAGAGGTACCAGTATATTTCGATACAAAATAATTAATTAATATGTAATTGGAGTCAGGCGCTTCTCCAGTAACATGAAGTTTTAAGTTTTTACACTGATCAGACATAAAAATAAACAAGTAGACATGTCTAGGGTAAGGGTCGAAAAGACTGCATCCAAAATTTAAACATATTTTTCAAAAGTGATCATGAATAAATATTTGGAACCATATGATCAAAAATCATCAGATATTTGTAAAAATTGTTTTCAAAGAAATGCAAAAATCACTCATTGCCATTTTTGTTGTAGCCTTTTCAAAAACAAGTTGTTCTTAACTTAGTGTTCACGGAAACTACTTGTTTATCATATATATATATATATATATATATATACACTGGATCATTTAACATTATCAAGCAGAACATTGCTGCATAGTTTAAACAAAACTAGGCGAAATATAAGACACCTTCCGCAAGAGAAATAAATCTTGCATATAAAATGAAAAAGGATTATATATTTCAAAGATCACAACATATTTATAACCAATTTTCAGAGCATTCACCTGCATTTGCAAGCTAGCATGTAAATAAGAAAGTTCCTTGTCTTGAACCAATTACAATTGAGCAAGTTTAGCTATCTATTAGTACATTAGAGAATTTGAATCTGATTCAAAGAAACCTGTGGCTTTGTGTCAAGCTACAAACTGATACTTCTGAATTGTGAATAAATAAAATTAAATCATGAGTGGATCGATAATCTCAAGCACAACCACATATCTTACGCAGTATATTATCTTAAATCTGGAAACATTTTAAGCAATGTAATCAAAGAACCCCAGAAAACTCTGGGCCAAATTTTCAATATCTAAAACATGCTAATGCACGTAAACATACATTTATGGGAATTCAAAAATATCAATTCTAAATGTATTACGTTTTTATCTCAATAAAGCCAGCTTTATATTGGTCTTCCTGATATTTTAGAAGGAGGTTCTAAAATTCTAGGACATTGGTTCGGACATAATCTAATATACGAGTTGTATAATTCTAGTACCGAGTCCGTGTGTTTAATTTACTATTTAAATCAAGATGTAAGCACTTCTGAATAAGTTAAAAAATGATGACATCTACACATGTAGACTGTTATTTACATGTCTTTAAGTGTCGGTGCTAATTATCGATATTTTTGTCGGCAGTCTCGATACATTTGCATCAACGATTTCAGGCAAAGTAGGACTGTAAAATAGCAGCAACATTTATTTTTGACGGAATTAACTTTGTATATTTTTTCCAAAAGTGGTAATACATCTCAAAGCAAGAGATAAGAATATGGAGGACACCAAAGAAACAGAATGACGCAGCATCACATTTTATAAGTGAAAGAGTTTCAGGGGTACTTCTGCAATTGGAATACCCGGTGGAAAAATGTGCATGGAATATAAATGTTTCATCAGAATTTACCATCCAAGACTTGCAATTTCGGCTTTGCAAACTCTTAATTATTCTAACAGTATTAGTAACATTTAATCGAGCGTGATAATGTTGATAATGAAGTTATGACTAAAGTAAAAAATAAAAAAATAGGCATAGAAAATATTTGATCTGAAGACAATAGAAATACTTTAATATATTCATAGCATATTTTACGAAGAAGCTTTTTCTTTATTAATTTTGACTTTCTTTTTTTATTATTATTATTCATCACATCGTAAATATAAGACATTTGCAAATAAATCAACTATAATAAAAGTGGTATAGTAATTTTATGTCAAAGAAAAAATTACTTTAGTTAATAAGGGAGCTGACACACAATGATATATTTGCACTGATGTCCGGATCTAAATCAAAAAAATAAAATCTCTCAAATTTTGCATTCATTACACCACTTTTTTCCTAAATAAAATATAGTTTTGTTTTCTAATAATATTCAATTATGAGGTTAATACACTTTCAGTATATCAAACTATCCCTTTACCAAAATACTTATCAGTGGTAAATATACAAATAAAAGCTAAAGAACGATAGATACACCACAGAATGCTGTGTCGAAATAATTGCAAGCAATATTCGGTAACACAAGTCATAGACTGCGTTGACTATAAGGAAGAAGCATAAAAATACACACATCTATGTGTGTGTGAACATGCATGTATGTCCAAGAGAGTGTAAGTGTGGACGTATTTTGAAATAAGGAATTCTTCTTCCATAAGGAGCAAACAAGGTTGGACTAGCGCACTATCTATCTGTTAATGGTATATTATGTTTACTGAATGGTCATTCTTTACAATGTACTGATTAGAATGGTCTAAGCAATATATATATATATATATATATATATATATATATATAGAGAGAGAGAGAGAGAGAGAGAGAAAGGGAGAGAGGGAGAGAGAAAGAAACAGAGATATAAAAGAAGCTATTTCCCTCTACATATAACTGCAAACTTGGATACTCTGCTTGTTACTTAGCCAACTAGCTGCAAAGATCGATCAAGCAATCCACTGATCGATCGATACGAAAAGAAAAGAAAAAAATAAAGTAAGAAAGAAAGAAAGGAAAAAAAGAGAAAAATGATTGAAAAGTGAAAGAAAGCTGTAGGCTAAAATGTTGGGGGTGGGAAAAGAGGGAGGCAGTACATCGTTGTAGGGAAATAACGGCCGAAATAAAAAGAGAAAGAAGAAAGATGTAAATAGATAAGTGAGATTGATGACGAAAACCAGTAAGAAGTGCGGATATAGAATGAAATTTACAAAGAAAAAAAAAAAAAAGAGACTTGAATTCCTACAGAGCGGATAGAGTGATAAGATTGGGACGAAAGAGTAAATATAGTCCAAGACGACAGACATTGCAAATAATCGAAAGAGAGGAGAAAGGGGTAACCCGACCCATGGAATCGAACTGGAGCAAATCGTGTTGATGCGAGTGAGGGGGTAGTTCATTCGATACATGGGTGGTTTCTTTGTATGCGACAGTTCCACAACCTTTTCTCATTGCTAATTCTGCATGCAAATATCAACCAAAAAATAGAAGCAAGCATTTTAAATCTACTGATAAGAAAGAAAGCAGAAAACACTAATATAAAAAAAAAATGTATTTCACGACGGTCCAGAACGTGATACATTCAGAAAAAATATCCCAATATTTTAAACGATGTGCGGTCATATTGTTTGACGACCCCATATTTATAGGATACATGTTAGTCGTAAAATTATGTAGTTAACAAGGAATATCTAGTTAAGCATATTCTACATTCCGAAGAGCACCTTACGATGCGTAATGGTTACCAAGATAGATTAGCAATCCACTGTTAGTGAATTTGGTCCTCACTAGTGCCTTACACATCTGGCCTTGAGCCCCCTCCGAGTTAAGGTTTCTAAATAATTATCTTACTTTCCGAAATTTGAAGATATATTTCCGCCAAAAATAGATTGTTTTCTTCTGTCTCTATTTTACTTATTAAATAACATTCGACAGACATTTTAGTACATGTTCAACTTAAACAATGAAATCTATTTTCTCAAGTTTCAATGATATCGATAACCCAAAAAAAAAACAACGGACAATAAAACAGGAATATAAACGTTTTATTAATTTTTGTACCTTTTAAGACATGAAAAATAAATCATTGGGCTATATTGAACAGCACTGTGCTTACTGGGAATCGCTATCTCAGATTCATATATATATATATATATATATGAGAGGGAGAGAGCGCTATGAAGTTTTGAACCCTCTCATAGTTGTAACCAAGGCGATGATGATATATCGTTAGGTGATGATGATGCATGTACTGATGAATCCAAAGTTGATTTTTGTTATGGCGGGAAATGTTTGGTACAGCAACAACGTCGATCAGTTTAAAATTATTTTGCTATAGCGATCAATGTTCTGTTAATTAATATATTAAGTGTACATTTATCCTTTAGAGAGTTAAAAAAGCATACTTGCTATTTTTTTATGATGCAAGCACATAAGCATTATTCACTAGGTAATAAAAATGGCAATAAGAGTCGACCACTGATCAAATGCACAGTAGCAAACCGAATATGTTGCTGTCACATATAAGATTAAGTGATATTGTACGAAATGAATGATTTCAATGATGAGAATGTCATAGTTTTTGCAATGTATTATGTTGTATATTGCAACAGCGTGGACAGAGTTCCAGGTAAAGAGTGTGATCTGGACATTATAGAATCTAGACTCAATCAGTTTTAACACTAATAGATAATTAACGAACAAAAAACATCAAGCATAAAAAAACTTTTATTACATATTTCAATATGTGTCATTGTTTTACTCTTTCTATGATTAAAGATTGTTGTGAAATATACGGTTTTCAGGCAATTTAAAAAAATAGTGCGTGCATTTCCTGAGTATTAAGATTCTGAAGTGTGTGTGTGTGTGTGAGAGAGAGAGAGTAAGAGAGAAAGAGCGTGAGAGTAAAAGAGGGTGGGAGATATGAATACATAAGACTTTTTTTTTGTTTGACTGAGTTAAAAAATTCGAAACCTCTGAGGTATCAAACTAGCTTCTCTCACAAAACGTTTTGGAAGACTAACTCTATAACAGTTTCGTAAAGACTTCTGTTACGGTCAAAACTCTCTCTCTCTATATATATATATTATATATATATTACACTAGAGAATTTTTTTTTTGAAAAAATAAATTTATGAGTGATATGGAAATATAGTTTTCGTTTATCTTCTTCACTGTTGTATATTTGATTTGACTAAAAGAAAACGAGAAATAAATACTCAGATATTGATAACGTATCTGGGTAAAATGGCATGAATCTATGAGCCAGATCCAGGAACACGTATATTTTTCTAATACTGTTCTTTTAAGATCGACTCAAACCCAACTAGCGGTTCCATATCTCCGCTTTTTATATATTTTGTTTTCTTGAAAAAAAGTTGAATTCTTAACCAACTAGACGTAGATTGTAAAGATTTTTTAGGCAAATATCAAAAGAAGTATATTACAAACATTGCTGGAATCTCAGACATTCTAGTACCATGCACACACATACCCATACACATCCACGTCTATCTCTGCTCTGAGTTCTTACTCTGGGTGTGCATCGTTCGTCTTGTATTTTCTTTGGTATTTCAAAGCAAAAATATGAGAGATATCTCAATAACGAACATGTCTAGTATTTCCACTCACTTGCCATAGACGTAGGGATGTTAAAATGAAAAATAATGAGAAAATGTGAGCCACTTGTAAATTTCATTTGAGTTCAATCCTTACTGTTGTATCTTTACATGTGGCTTCGTGTTAATCTTGGATTAGTTTCGGAGTGACCACTAAAACTGCACGCTCCCTCGTAATAACGACATACATATTTGTACGTTCACTTTCACGTTTTTTCGAATTTATATGTATGCATGTGACTGCAGTCGTTTCTACGGACTTTAACTGCTATTAATTTACAAGAACTCCTCTATTACACTCAAGATATTGTGATCTCCTCTGAGACTTAAAAATTTCCAGTTCGAATGGTCACATTGGTCAATACGAAAAAGACAATTGCTACTTTTCACTCACACATTATGTATCAGTGTGTATGCGTGTGCTTTGGTAAAATATGTTAAAAAATATATACTTAAATTAAGTTTATCTTATATTTTACTCTTACGTCCACCATACCATCTTCATAGATTTAAATCTTTTTTTTTTTTTTTTTTTACAAATAAAGCTTTTAAAATAGAGATCCCAATATCCTATAGTGTTGATAAGTAGATGTCCTAATTTCCTAATCCGTATAAAATTTTTGAAAGTCGATTTACTAGATTCATCAAAAAAATTAAATTATAGAAGAAATATTTGAAGATTTGCTTTGCTCCTAGTACTTCCTCTCATATTCAAATTTCACCAACATAAAATTATTATTTGTATATAGGTCCAAGCCAGTTTTTGGCTTAAAAACTGTCTTCAGAATACGATTTCACCACGTAGTATCACTGGTTTTGTTGTCTTGCTGGAATATTCAAATCTTTCTTTGAACGTCAAAAAATCTTTTCGTGGACCCTAGTCAATCTATAACAAAATACCAGAGAATATTACAGAAATTTATATGTTTAAGGGGATCTTAATGTTAAAAAACATGAAATAATTTCTGATATCTATATTCATTTCTGCGAAAGTTCTTAAAACCTAGTGAAGTATATTTATGAACAGAGGAATGTCATCATGAAAGCTAAGCTTTTGACTGTATGACTTCAATCACTTAGAAAGAAATCAGTACTAGTCTCAAAGCAGCTATCTTTTAATCCGTCATATCCTACTTATATTTTTAAGGCTTCTTATAATTTCTTTTTTACTGTATTTCATAACGAATTACCTAAAATAGGCACATTACGCCGTTAGCCGACTTTTGTAATCCATGCGACAGAAAATATGTAATTGGAATTTTTTTTTTTTTTTTTTTTTGACAAGCTGAATAAAAAGAAGTATGCTTCGACTGATCACTTTCTACATTATGTTACTGACTTTCAGTTCAAGAAAACATCTCAATGATATCACCGCTACTTTACAAGCAGTTTTCACCCCCTAAAGAGATTGCCATTGATGTTACTTCAAGTCTATCACCTTATATCGAATTGGAGATGTATTTGCTGATGTCAATAAGAGGGTAAATTATTTAATCTACAAGGACGTTTTTAGCTAACTTAATCTAGTTTTTATTTTGTTTAGTTTGAATAAACGTACAAAATAATATTGGAATTTCTTTCATTGATATTCTCTATGTTCCTAAGTTCCTAAGTTTGCATCAAGTTTATTTCACAAATACACGTGCATACAGTTATTATATTTGCTTAGATATGGAGCAAGGCCAGAGAAAGGAGGTGTCCAGTCGTGATTGAGTTCACTAAAAATGATCTGCTTATGTACTTTATTCATCATTAAACCATGCTAAGTGCTCATATGTATCCCTATTTGTAGAGTACATGTGCTTGCCCGTAATGTGTATATATATATATATATATATATATAGAGAGAGAGAGAGAGAGATCATCATAACCATGTCTTGCTACTAGCACGGATTTCCCTAAATCTTTCTCTCGCCATCCGTATCTATCATTCAGAGCTTCCCGCAGGTCTTCCAGGCTACATCCTGTGTCCGTACTGAGCAGTTGTAGTTAAGTTCTAGCTCGCTGTCCTACACTTACGCATCCATGTGAACGGGTCCACAGGAAAACGTCGCTTATGAGTTAGTTCTTGCTCCCCCAGTAATGTCTTGATATCTTGTTCATCTGATTTGAATGGTCTTCGAGATGAGTGGTAATTGGCCAAACAATTGCTGTTTTATGGGATGTTGCTTATAGGATTAATTTGATATAGTTCATACCAACGTTGTGAAATTTCCGTCAAGCTTTTTCTCTATAAGCTTAGTCAGCCTCCATGTAGTGCATCCGTACAATAGTATGGACACGACCGTTGCTTCTAAAAAAATGCGTTTTATTTCATCGGATTGGTTTGAATTCCTTATGAACGATAGCTTATCGATTGCTAGTCGAGTATTGATGTAATTTTCCGTAGATGAGATGCTGCTTCTGAGAGAGGTGAATGCATTGCAAAAAACTATATGTGTATGAGAGAGATAGATGGAGAGAGAAAAAGAGCCAGCACATGTAATTATCTTTGTTTCAGTCAAGGTAAATATACATCTCTCAGATGTGTTTATTTATTGGATTCATTTGAAGGCAAGGACGATCATGGCTCTTTGAAACAATTTTCATCGGTAAAGTTTCCTGACTGTAATTAAGAGATACCGTTAAGACAATTCACAGTGCCTTCTTCATGGTCTGGATTCAGACCAATCTTCTCCTAATCTGGTTGCCAAAGCTGCACAAACAAACCTTTGGGGGGCATAGCAGGAGGAAGAAGAAATTGCATGCATTTTTTTATAGTATGAGCAAGAACTAAATACGGACACCATCAGCCGGAATTTTTCGTCGGCTGGCCAATTCCATTTTTGGTGTCAGTAATCATGATGTCGCACAAATCTTGGCATATATATATATATATATATGTGTGTGTGTGGGTGTACATGCATACACACATATATGAATATACATATATACACACACATTATATATAATTATAACTTATGCATTTTTTATATCAAATTGTATGAACAGATGACCGCAGATATATATATATATATATATATATATATATATATATATATATATATACGAGAGATAAGTGGAAGGAGAGATTGAAAAGAATAGGAGAGATTTTCATGAACTCTTTAGTTTTCAATCTGTGTGTGTGTGTGTGTGATACCTGCTGTCCTATTCTAGGAACCCATATATACGGCGCAAAGCGATAGTGAAAGTAGGAACATTCTGATTGGCTATCTCTTGTATCTGCAGTTTTAGTAAGAGCACCAGTGGTGGGTGGGGCTGTAACATTCTGAGGGTTTCATAAAAGTGGCAGAGGAACTGAAAATAAATGAGGCTGAACATGAATGAGACAATAGACGCGAGTAGAGGCAAGAGGCGGAGGAGATGATGACAGTAACGTTAGTGATGCTAGACGTCGGTCGACCGCCCAACCGACCGCCTATATAAACAACGACAGGTCTACTACGCAAACATAGGCACAGTTCTTTTGGAAGCGTCTCTTGTGGTGAGAAGCCTCTACGTTGGTTCTATAAAATTTCCCCTGCTAACACAAAATCGTCCGCTTTTAGTGCTGACATTTGTTCAATTTTGTAAAATCGAATGACTCTGGAGAACGCAGAGAGATCCGTTGAAGGAACAGAATATTGTGTTCGTGTGGGTGTCTGTTTGTGTGTAAGCGGAATCGTCGATTCGGTTTTCTTCAGTTTGTATTGATGATTTCATAGGCACATTTGATAATATGAGCGTGTGGCTGTGTTGCTACACAAGTGCTGTTAGATCAGATATGTTTTCAAAATGGAATTATAAGCCTCCTGTTTTAACTATTTCCTACAGGATTCTTCAATTCGATTTTTGGTTGTACATATACGCACTGACCAACATACAATTATATATATATATATATATATATATATATATATACTCACACACATACACTTAATCACATGCATATGTGTATTATGTTTTATTCGTATTTTTGTTAGTGTTCAAACGTGTGTGTGTGTGTGTGTATGAGTGTGTACTTACACGTGTTAATGCACACTTATTTATTTGGATGTATTTTCATTTGTATTGAGAAAATTCTATACACATTTCTTTACCGTTTTCGTGTTTCATGCTTTATTCGACAATCATTTTATTCAGTACATATATCATTGATCATTATCATCATATACATAAAAATATTTGTTTTTAATTATTTCTCATGTTCACTTACCTTGTCTTGGGACGTAGAGATTCAGAGTTAAGCAATCTTCTTGTTGGTTAGAAAGTAGAGGAGATATCCTTTCAAAATGACGTAAGCGCCCTTCCGGTATTTTTCCCTTTAATTCGTTTATGTCGGGTACTTTCTGTGGACACACCGCGCTCATTTCTAGCACTACCCTCGTACCCAGCCATTTCTCCATCGGACTGGTAGGGGGCATGAATCGCAGGTTTCCTCTGAGCAGCGAAGCGTATGGCAACCCAAGGTACGCATCCACAGGCTTGAGGTGTCGATTTGGAAACTCCACCATCACACCCCTGACCGTTCCGTAGCGCGTCGTCACCACCCGATCGCTTAACGTACGCATGTATACCACGCATTCACCAATGTTTAAAACGAGGAATATAATAAGTATGGATGCACATACGTATCCCAATGAGGCCGCTAACGTTCCGCCCATAGTCCCTTCAAGTATAACGACTTATAACTCCTTCTTCTTCTGCCTGGTGAGAGCATGACACCAATGAAAAAATATATTATTTTTCTCTATGTATATATCTTGGCGTATATGTATGTATATAAATATGTGTTTTTCTATAGAAATATATCTGCACACAATGGTGTTAGTGTATGTATACTTAAGAGAAATATGCAGATTTAGAAGGAGTATGTTTTGACTATACCAGTCTGCGTCTATATATGTTACATCAACGAAAAGGATGATGACGCGTGTGTATGTATGTATGTATGTAAATATATATATGTTTATTTATGGAATTTATGTAGATATGAATAAAATATAGTTTAATTTTTTTTCTTTTTAATATACAATCTTGAGGTATTTTTCTCTTTTTTTTTTAATTTCCTTACCTTATATTTTTAACTTGCTTTTTTTTTATATTCCTTATTTTCTTTTTTTTTATGCAAGTTATCTGCTAAAAGCTATGATCTACAAAATCAAAGAAATTCACTTCACTTGCACACACCAAACAAACGCGCTTTCGTGTGTATATAGCTTTTTTCCCCCACACAGTGAACAGAAGAAGGTTGGCTTTTTTACGTGTTTCGTCTTGGGGTAGCTTTACCAGTGGTTGGTCGCCGTCGTAAATTGTACTGGCGGTAGCCGAGTTTAGAGTGTAAAAATGGTCGTGTTTTGGGGGTGTCGTCGGCGTCCTTGCAAAGAGTCGACGTCGGTGACGTTGCCTGGTCGTAACGTAACGTAACGTAACCTTGTTGTATCGGCGTCGACGCCGGTGGCGTCGGTATGGTTATAGTTGTGGCAACAGAGAAGAGGAGGCGGCAGTGTTGTTGTTGTTGTTGTTGTTGTTGTTGCAGCGGCGAAGTTGCTTGACGTTATTCTTGTTGTTATTACTGTAGTTGTTGTTGTAATTGTCGTGTTGTATTGGCATTAATAATATTTACTTGTGGTTGTACTTCAAAAATGTAGTAGCTATTGTATTTGTGGTTTTAGTAGTAGTAGTGGCTGTGTTGTTGTTGTGGTAGTTGTGATAGTGGCGGTAGTTATAATTGGTGAGGGTGGTTGTGTTTGTGGTGATGGTGGTGGTGGTGACGGTAGCGATAATGGCAGTATGTATGAGCGGTAGTTGCTATATTATTTGCTATACTAGTTGTGAAATTGCACACAGCAGGGAAAACAACTAGCAGCTTTTAATTTTTTTTCTTGTTTCTTTTTTTCCCGTTTTGTCGTCTTATATGATTTTTGTAGTGTGTTAAAGTGGTTGCCTTTTGATAGACGACAGCGGTAAAAATGACCACGGTTGTGCCTCTAAGTGTTGGTAAATATTGTGATGTTGATGAATATGAATGTATGACAATGATTTTTTTCTTGGTTTACCAACTGTAGTAATACTTGCAATTGTAAATCCTATGTGTGGTGGTTGATTTGGAAGTTGTTAATTATATAAAATCGCCAATTAATGCGAGATAATGCACTTAGTAGAAAACGGTCGGCATGTTGATTTGATAAAGGACAATAGTATTAAAGTAATAACAATGGTTTTAGTAGTAGTAGTAATTGTTGTTGTTGTAGAAGTTGTAGAAATAGTGATGAGGGTAAATTGTTCTGAGTTATGTTGACAATGCAATTAGATTTTTGGTGTAATTCAAACCTCTACGTCTGATAATTGGAGCAGTAAATGCAATGATTTTAAAGGGGCCCGAAAACGATCGCGCAAATACACTCTGAATAATTTGCCTTTTTACTTCTAATCAACAGTATGTCATTTCATTACCTTTTTTTGCTTGTTTATATATATATATATATATATATATATTCTTTATTTGTTTTACGATAACCTTTGGCTGTATGATATATTAGTCTGCGTGTATATCCCTGTTGATATGTTAAGAGATGAGAAAGGGAGTGTGTCTGGTAACAGGCTAAACTCCGTAGCCAGGCGCAAACCCGCCAAGTTAGAACAAAAAGAGATTCACGCAATTAATGATTGTATGGGTGATTTTTTCAACTACTAAATAACAAAATACTTTGGAGAGTTAAATAATTAAAAAGAATAACATTAACGAAAAAACTATATCCACACTGATTGCTTTAATAAAGAATATTTACTTGTATGCCAATGCTTGCATATTAAAAATCAAATTTACAGACTGGTATTATGCATAATGAATATGGAATACTATTAAAAAAAAAATGAATCACAAAGAAATAATATTTTTCTACTGCAATTAATCTCATCAAAGCCAAAACACTTCTTTGTAGTTAGATTATCTATTACAAATGAAAAATAATTTGATTGTTACCTGAAAACTTACCTGAAAGTCATCTCTTATATAAAATAAATTCATATGTAATTTAGATATGTAATTGCAAAAAAAAGTTATGGCAGTGGTGTTACCAATAATGCATATATGAAAATGGCAATATTGTTTTTTTTTTGTTTTTTTTTTTTTTAAGAAATAATTCATTCACTCCTCTGACTGATATTTAATGGTTTCAACTATTATAGGTTAAAAAAAAAACCAAAAACAGAGAAAAAAAAATAAGTTAAAAAAATTTTTAAATGGATTTAAATTAGTGATAAAAATCTCTTGTTTTTTTAATTTTTTTTTTTATTTTTTTTTTTAACCTCTGGCTACCCTGTTTAGCCCGTCTCTTCACAAACCCTCTCACCTCAAAGATAAGCCGCTTAGGCCTCTACCTGTTCACAATGAGTAAGTACGTGTATATTATATATTATCATATCTGCCAGTATGTGTATGAGTGTACGCGCGCGAGAGGGATCATATTTGTCTCGCTTATATATATATATATATATATATATATACAAAGATATGTGTGTATGTGGGATTACTTTGAAATATAACGCAGCTTTGTTCCGTCTTGATTTACCCACTCACACACATTAAAATAATCAGCAATACCATCACATTCATGCAGACAGCCACACTCGCATGCACGCCAACAAGCGTTCATTCACAAGCGTAAACTAATATAATTCTTTTGTTTTGTTTTTGCTAAATGTCATCTCGTCTATAAATGTAATTTAAGTTGTCTGAATTCATTCATCTAATAATCTCATCATTAGACAAAAGTGTGTGCCCGCAGTTAAACATTGGGTTGCCTATGAAAATCATACAGAGTTTACTTTGAAATATTTTTTTTTTAAAAAAACGAAAAAAAGATGCACTGATATGTTTGTGTAAAAGATTTCTGTGTATGTATGGATATATATATATATATATATATATATATATATATATATATATAGATGTGTTGATAATCTTATTTAAAATTTCATGGGTGATATTGGATGCATCTCAAAACAACTACAGGCTATGAGCAAAGAAGTAATCACCTTTGAATGTTTCAGCATTTTACATTTTTGCCAGACACGGAGCTTAAAGAAATAAAGAACTTTCAACTAATGTTTAAAAAAGCTCTACCTGATCAATTATTGGTCAGATTTCATCCAAGTATTTTCTTGAATAAAACGCGGCTAGTTAATTTTCATTTAACTTTGTTCAATACGATTATATATATAAATATAAAATTTTCATGTGTTTGGATTTCTTAAATAAAGTCTTCAGAAGTAGCCTGAAAGAATCGACGAAGTTGATACTTACATCGTTTTAAGATTCTTGCTTCAGAAATAAACAAAAAGAACTGTATCATTAATAATTATATATATACGTAATGTATATAGTTATAAAGAAAAAAATGAGTATTTAAAGGGTATGCTTGAAAGTGAAACTAAGACAGTCGTGGAGGTCAGTTATGATGTGTAAGAGTGGCAAATTAAAATACGTTTCTATGTCTCTTTCACTTAGAAACTTATAATATTCTTAAGGATATTCATGACTACGTGCGTGCCTACGTGCGAGCGTGCGTGTGTATATGTGACAGAGTATGAGTGAATGACTATATATTTATAACGCTATAATACTTCTACATCCATTTATATATACATATATAAATGCAAAAATTTGTAGATATGGACATGCCGATGATGTACAGAACCCTGTGGGATGTTTGCTTCGATGAATGATGGAGGGACTGAAGACTTCGATGAAGCTGTAAATCCAAAAATGAATCTGAAGAAAAGTGCCGTGACAATCAGAATGGTATCCGTTAATTTCCTTTTCACATGTAATCCGTAGCATGTGGTGGTGATATATTTAAATGCATGTATCTCTGATTAAGTGTGTCTCTTTCCTTTAGTTTATATATATATATATATATATATATATATATATATATATTGACAGAGAGATATAGATATATATATTTAATCACCTATAAATATATATGTATATATGTGTGTATACATACATTTATTTATGTATGTATATATATATATATATATATGCAATATTTTATACATACATATCACGTATAACTTTTTTTTAATGTGTGCCCGGTATAACGATATATATATATATATATATATATATATATATATATATATATATATATTTATATTTATACTTGCATATATATCCTCGTTTTTATGTGCATGTATGTAGGCGTATCTATATTTATGATATAGATATATTAAAAAGAGAAAGAGACAGAACTTTTAAGAGATAGACGGGAAGATATATTTTTTTTAACTGCGATGTGAATAAAACACTTGCTAATATTTTTTATAATATGTATGTACTGAGGAGTGAATATTTTTCAATATATTTTTTTATTCGTGTACCACACTGTGGTATTTATTTAAAGGATTTTTTTTCATTTTTTTTCTTTTTTATCAAAATTTCATAAAATAAGCGCTTGTTTTTTCTTCCGCGGTTATCCCGTGCACTCCGGTACCTTCGGCATTTAAACACCTACGTATTAAATAGTACATCCACATTCCGAAGAGTGAATCCTGCTTCCTAGCGTGCAATAAGATTTTACAAGAACATCTCCATAACAAATCCGCTTCTTTTCTGACAGAACACTGGAAGTTTTTTTACACTCACACACAACTGTATATATATATACATATATACATACACACATGCATACATGTACACACGTAAGCATATATTGATATGTGTGTATGTACAGATATAAATATATAAAGTGGTCTAAGTGTGCATGTGTGTATATATATACATATATATATTTATAAATATATATATATGGATGTGTAGTATTTGTTTAAACGTAGAACGAATGTAGTTTCCTTAAATGATGGTTCTTGACCGACTCCGTTCTACAGCAACACATTGTGGTAGAGAGGACGCCTTTATCATCAGCACAAGGAGTTGTAGTCGTAGTGTCGGTTGTTGAAAAGAGATGCAAGCCTTGTTAGTTGTAGTAATAGCAGCAGCCGTGATAGAATTCTCGAATAGGTTTACTGGTATTAGTAGTTGTACGAATAGAGGTAGCTCTAACCGTTGTTGTTGCAGCTATTGTTGTTGTTGTTGTAGACTCCGTGTGGGTAGAAAACAAAGATTTCGCACAAACAGAAAATGATATTATCATCGTGGTGGTGATATAACTGCATAGAAATCCAGAGGTCCGCTGCCGGGGTGCGCGTTGCAGTTGTACGTTTGACTCTAATTCGTCTGCTATTGGTGATAGCTGAGGAAGCGGTTGTTAATACGTATAACTGCTTGCAAGTTGGTTCGAATCGAATATGAGCGAAAACGGATTAAGTTACTGACGGTATTTTTTTTTTTTTTACCTACTGATTTCTGTTTTAATTCCAAGAAAAAAATACACTTTGAAAATCACTATGTTTCATGAGTGATTTTAAAAAAAAAAATCATTAATTTTGTTATTAGTGTCTGTACTGAGGTGAAAAGTGTTTATTTTTATAATATGAATATGTGAGATTAAAAGCTAATGTCAGTCGACTCAGCGGATAAAACGTAAAAAAAAAAAAAAAAAAAAATCAAATAATGATAACTAGATAAAAACTGAATATGTAAAATCCCAAACGCCATGAAAGAAAGGGAAAAAAAAACAATGACTGAACAAAAGAAAATAAAATAAAAACAGCGTTTCGTAAGATGTAGAAATGATTTAAAAAAAAAAAAAAGAACGAACAAAGAAAAATTGTCACCCGTGGGTTTGATTTTACACAAACCACAGAAATTGCCACACGTACCGTCTTGCTCTCTTCCTCTCTCTCTTTTTCTTTTCTTTTTCGCTAACTGTTGCTTGTGTTCTTATTGATATAAATGTTTTACTTGTATGAAAAATCTTTATTATTGTTTTTTTTTTCTTCATCAGACCTTACAGTGATTCGCCTACCCGTCTCAGCAGCTGCGTTATATATTCCTTCATTGTATTAAAAGCCGAACTTGTAGCAATAGAATTTCGAGTTACTAGTGTTAGTATTATTTGTATTATGATCTACTGTTAGTACTGTTTTTGTTAAAACGGGAGACTGGATTTTTTGCGACAAGGTCTAACGTGACAGATACTCGTATAGCTGTTGTCAGGAGAAAATATGCTTAGAAATCTGAATCTGTTATCTAAAAGTCCGCAGAGGATCATTTTAATAAAAATAACTGGGATGGGAGATGTGATGGTGATAATTAATTTTCAAAGTACACCAAAGCTTTTTCGTATGATGATGATAGGTTTATTGCAGCTTTGATAATTACTTTCAAGACTTGCGATACATAATAATAGCAGTACCAAATAATTATAAGGAGAATGGATATTTGCTATAAAGACCGGTAAACTTTGGAGGGTCTACTGAAGAAAATGATGGGGCATTGAAAACTCTTGCTGTCCGTAGGATCTTAGTGAGAACAATAAGTAAAGTTAAAAAATAAATATTTTTTTGATGAGAGACTTGAAGTCGCTCAAAGTCAAGTGAAACACTGAAGTCGTACGCTGATATGAAAAATTGTAAAGAGTTAATAATAATTATCATCATTCACAAGAACACCCTTATCAACATCATTAGAGATCGGGTTATTTAACGTGAATATTTATCAGATAATTGAGCCCACTATTATGAAGAATACTATGAGCATTTGAATATTGTTTATCAGAACTAAACAAGACCACAGACATCGTGATTTCTTTCACCATCAAAACTATCCTTATCAATAGAATTATCAAGTAGATTTTGCCCGGTAACAGTTTTCATAAAACAGTATTATCATTATTATTATTATTAGTAGTAGTAGTTTATCATACTCATACTAGCATCTGCTAGTGGTCTTTGACCGGAGTGTGAGTGATAGCAAGTCTCTTCTAGTCTCCAAGACTCATGTGAGTGTTCTTGTGGAACTTAACAACGCAGTGGTCGGCGTGTTCTCAACTCTTCGTCTTATTTCAAATTCCTTCAGTCGCACCAATTACAACTGGTATCACTATTACGCTCGTGTTTCTCAGTATTTTTAATGTTCTCTGGCAAGGTCTAAGTATTTGTGGATCTTTACGTTTTCTTTCCTTTTCTTCTGCAATCCGCCGGAACAACAAAATCAACTAAATGGTCAGTTCTGTTTGTTTTTTGTTTTTTTTTGTTTTTCTTTTTATTCAACACTACGTCTGATCTGCAGGCAGGGATTAGGTGACACATGTATGTCTCATTCTCTTGGACGGACTCTGTTTTTGCATATCCCGTTTGGAAGTATGGTATTGACTCTTGCACAATTCCGGGTGGATCACCTTCCCCATCCAGTCATGCTTAGTCTTCAATTCTGTTTGTGCTAGTTTCCGGTGTTTTCTTGTTATGGGATTAACTGTTTCATCCTTGTCGCCACACAATTATTCTTATTTAAAAATGGATAAATTATAGAGAGAATAACCTGCCAGACATCACTGAAAACGAAGGTATATGAAGACTTTACTGAAAATCCATCATCACAGAATTTTCCTGTGGACTGTATGGAGACACACACACATATATATATATATATATATATATATATATATATATTTATATATATGATGGAGTGTATAATATATATTAGCATAACATATTCCAGTAGAAAATTGTTGAAGGCCAAGTGGCAGCAAGTTTATTCATATCTATAACAAACTGACTATCAGACTTTCAAAATATTTGATTGCGTATTTATCATGTTCATTTCCTATCGGTTTAATTTTATCACTACACTTTACCTAATCTCTATTTGTCATAAAATCAGGTGACAGCAATCCATTTTAATCATTATATTTTCATGTCCTATATAGATATATTGGTTGTTGCTGCTGGGGGTCCAATAAGTGTTGTCCGCCGGAAAATCAACAGGCCTACTCCCAGAATTACCGTTGACGTGTCAGTCATGTTTTATCTTTTCTTTATATCATCACTACTATTGCCATATTTCATACATTGCATAAGAATTTTCCGAATGAACACTAATGAAACAAAGTATACTTACAATTGCACACACGCACTATCTAACAATGTGTCTGTCTGTCTGTCTGTCTCTCTCTCTCTATATATATATATATATATATAGAGAGAGAGAGAGACAGACAGACAGAATGTGCCCGTGATGAGATTGGTCGTCGTTGAAAATAGACATGGCGATCCGAATTCAAACCCTGGTCGAGGTTGTTTGCCACTCACACCGCGCTTATTCTCTTGTAAATGTATGAATCAAATGATTCTCCCTCCAGCTATGGGAAAATGGTAGGGCAGACGGGGCGCTTTAACCTTGGTATGACAACTGATCAAGTAGAAGGAAAACTTAATTCAAATCTGTAAAACTCCGATTGAAAATTAACCTAGTGTCACATCATTTCATGCGGACGGATATATATATATATATATATATATATATATATATATATATATATATATATATATATAATCCTCTGGGCGTGATTTTATTACTTATCTGTTTTGGTGTTAGAACAGTTTTTCATCTGCCAAATACAACGTGTTAGATACATTTCGATACTCTCAAGTATTATCCGATGTTATTTTTTTCATTAGATTATATTCAGTATTATATCTAATCAATTGATCAAAGAATACATGAAAATGTATCTATCTTACCCACTTCCAAAAAAGACATTTGTGCGAATAAAAATACAGAAGCCGAAAATTGCTTAGCAAAGCACACCCACTTATATCCGCAATTTTATCTTCACATTGTTCCTCTCTTCTCCCTAATTAGTATTTGTGGTGATTTTATTACTCTAAGTATTCTTATCTCTTTCACTTTTTCAATCAATGGTTAGTTTATTATATCCAAAAAAATATATGCTTTTAATAGGTAACGCAATCTTCCTTATTAGACTTATATGTTTATAAAAAATAATTTATGAGATGAAGATAATATTTGATAAAGTATGCGAATGAATAGATTCATTATTTAACAATAAGAAAAGGATTCAACATAAACTTTTAGTCTATATTATGAATTTGTCAGATAAGTCCCGCTCTGAGAAAGAAAGAAACTAACAGAAAATTTGACAAACTGAAAGTAATGTGCATAGTCTATATATGTGCAGAGATAGAGAGGCCAGACTAACAGAATTATACAAAGATATTATAAACATTCTAACACACACACACATATATATATATATATATAAGACAGGTATAAACAGAGTGATATAGATATGAAAAGGATGAGACAAAAACAGAGAAGGGGAAATCTGAACACAGTGAGATACAAAAAGAAATTGTTCTAGTATTGTTAAAACTACTTTATATCCTTTCAATTTATTTATACAACTGTTAAATCATGCATACTGCATGTATATACACATATTTATGAAGCTTAGGTAGTGTACATTGCCAATAATATGAGGTCACTAACAGGAATTCGACCCAAGACACTATCATCTATGAAGGAGCCTTGCTAAGTATCGCTCTATACAAGTCGTTCACGTTTCGCGTTCCTATACAAACACACGTACATATATGCACAGGCTAAAGAATGGCGATGGCTCGAACTGATGAGCAATGGTCTGCGAAACAAGTTTGTTAACCATCAAACGACGGCAGGAGTCCTTCTACGCACACACACACACACACACACACACACATTTTATATATATATATATATATATATATATATATATATATATATATATATATATATTTATATATACGTGTAGATTAATACAGAAATACATTCTCGTAGGAATTGGGGTGCCCGTGGTGTAATGGTTATCGCTGAAGGAAGTGGGCCCGGCGAACCGAGTTCAAATCCTGGACGAAAGTGTTGCATGTCACATAATACTAGTACACTTGTGAAAGGCATGGATCCAACTTTTCTCCCTCCAGCTATGGGTAAATATTAGAGCAGTATGTGTTCTTTAGCCTTGTTCAAACAACCAATTCTGGAGAAAGAAAACTCTGAATTCAAAATTAGTTAAACTCCGCTTGAAACTCGATCTTGTGTCATCCTGCTTAGGGATCGGTAAGTATATACTTGTAGGATTTGATTGTGTAAGAAAGTGTGTGTTTATCGGATGATAGTTGGTGCAAGGAAAAGTATATATAACTATACATGTGGATAGACAATACAATGGAAAGTGATCATGTAAGCTATTTAACAAATAATTATAATAATAAAAGGTAGTTATATTCTGTCGATTTTGCATGAATGTTTCGAAGGCTTTTGATATGGGAGGAAAGAAAAGATGGTGTGACCATTCTGCATTTAAAGACAGTGTGTTTTTCTTGATCTCTGAAAACGAAAACAAACTCAATGATAAAAAGGTATATAATTACAAGCTACACTAGAACAAACGATCGACGGAGGGCACACACACACACACACACACACACACACACACACACACACACACACACACACGGAAAATTCAGGATATTGGATTAGCCCACCGTTTTAAGTAAGTTTGATTTCCATTGGGTGCTCCCATATTCTGACCTCATGCCACAACTTAGCTTATATTAGTATGTATGTATGTGTACGTGTGTACATATATGTCTTTAAATGTATAAAGTACACACTTAGATATCCATAACTCATATATGCACATATGTATGCACCTACACACACACACACATAACTTTTGCATATATCTATATCATTTATACACACATGAATATTTGCATATCTTTTACATGTATGCAAGTGTGTATATATGTGTGTGCTTATGATATAGATATTAGCACAATTAATGTAAGAGATGGATGGCTTGCATGTATGGAGTATTTAGAGATCAGCTCTCGCACGTCAGGAATAGAGTTCGTTTCACAATGAATATAACCGTGTGTCGAATTTCAGACATATATCAAAATAGTGTGTTGAGTAGCAAGATTTAAAATTTAAGGAATAGTAAAGAAAGATAGTTATTAAATTCGAAGTTAGCTAAAAGGAAGAGGAGAGAAAGCGTACAATTGTCAAGAGTAAGGATGCTAAACGCCTTAAAAATCAAGTAGATAAAGAAAGGGAAAATAAAATGAAAAGAAAGAAAGAAAGAGCAGAGTTAATAATGCGCATGCGTTACTGACATCCGTCGAATTCTGTGTATGACGATAAAGTGAACTGCTACTGAAAGAGGCAGCTGTACCAAACTCCAGCACTGACACACAGACACAAGAAGGAGAGAGAGAGAGAGAGAGAAGAAAAGAGTGGAAAGATGAAAGAGAAAGAACAGCGAAAAAAAAAAAATAAGATAAACAATAGTATTTACTCATGAAAAATAAAAAGAGGAAACAATATATGAAATTTGACGAGGTGAAAGAGATATATATTTATTTTACTTTGTTGAGCGCGCTTACGCACACACACAAACACACGACAGGTAGAAGAATCAATATATATATATATATATATTAAGATTTTGAGATATATAAACATTTTGCTATGGATATATATGAACAATCTGAAACAGTTGTATTGATAGGAACAAACTGAGATAGATATACTTATTTTTGTAACGTTGTGTGGATACATCTAAATGGGTTGATGAAGATGATATTAGGGTCAATTGTAGACATTTGTACATTGTTTCTTATATTTGTTCATTAAAAAGCATTTGCACACAATTTTAGACCCCGACCCGACACAAACACGGGTACACACACACACACATATATATATATATATATATATATAATGTGTGTGCTTACATATATTTAGGAACATTTTAAGAAAGTACTCACAGTTCCTTGTCCATTTTTGTATGAATATATTTATAGTGACAGTCTGTTATATATTTACACAGAAATATATGATATTAATCTTATCTACACATAAGATGAAATCGTTTAGCCGAGCTTTATATCTTATCGTTGCTTCTTGCGTTCAAATAGCACCAAAGGCTTTGAATAAAACATTTTGTTTTTTTTTCCATTCTCACCAGTCTTTTGGAAGACTTGGATTTTTAATTTTAATCGAGCTAACAGTCCAGGCAAAGGGCAATCCTGATTTCTTCCGTCTTTACCAATACATCTCGTTCTAGCGATGTGATAACGTATGGCCCATTACTCTTCATCTTTTACATCAAGACCTCCACACCGGTTTTCAGCTGTTCATCTGGAGTTCGCGCCTGCTTGGTATTCAGAAATTGATCATCTTCCCCTGGCAATACCTTCTTGGCAGGGTTAAGTTTATCGCTTGGTACGTGAGGGCCTCCAAAATCAGAAATGCCGAAGGGGAATCTGCATTTTTTTAACGGTCATGTATGAGTTTTATGTGTCCATTTCCACGTCTAGAAAATGTCTTCATATCAAATCTGTCTTGGAGGGAAGTTGCGTAAATTGACCCTCAGTATTTTACAGATCATAAGTATAGTATGTGGCCAGCGGAGGACAGAACAAAATAACTCTGACATAAGATAATAAAACAGGATAAACCTCATGATATAGAGTTTCACGTTGTCAATCGTGTTGAATAGTAACTCACCTGGGGAGTTGCATGCTTCTTTGTTTAATAGTATATCAACTATCTTGGGTTATTTAATGCCGAATACATCCTTCTAGAACAACAGAAGCTGTGAAAATTTTAATCGTAAGCTTTTACCTTGTTTTATACTGAGTATATACTGCTATATTGGTTTGTATTTTTATGTAAAATTTTTACGAATTGAAAAAGCTTTTAGCGTTAAATTCATTCATAATTGTTATTTCACACATACTCATATATAGGCATGTACAATGTAGGGACTTGCATTCATGCTCTTTCGAAAAGTAGTAAGGCAATCACCAGCATGTAGATGATTTTGTTTTTTACCGCAGAATTGAGGCCTTTCTAGTATCGTCTACAAGAGGAAGATACTCAGTGTTTTTTTTTTCTGTGCACAAACTCGACGTGAGTACATAACATTTAAAATGTTCCGTGAAAATATATAAACAAACGAAAAAGTAGACAAATAGTCCCAAAATGAAAAATATCAGGTAAAACTGTTTTATTAAATGTTCTTATTTTGTTTCTAAAATTGCATCACGCACTCCAATTTTTAAAGGTGCAACATATGAATCCTAAAAGCAAATGCTGTGATTAATTAACTGATAAATTATAAACAAACTGTTCGTATTTTCCTCTGATTTCAAACGGCGCGAAAATAAACTCTCATTCCTACGTGTAACCCTTATCTCACGAACTGCACGGCGTGATTTATACACAAGAATCAACTTTGACACGAGCGCCAAGTTCTTTCACTCTCTTCTCCCTTCCTTCGCAGATAAATTTTCTCACATAAAAATTGGCACTTTCTCATATTTTTCAGTAAACAATTCATCGTTGGTTGCTTAAGAAAAAAAATCCAATCTTCGATTCTGAATGAATTTCATTTGTGCTAATAAAAATGCGTATTCAAAGAAAAATTAATTGAAATATTCGTTAGAACGCTATTAGAAAAAAAAAAATTCTTGGTACAGATGATATAGTAAGAAATAATTTATTGACTCATTTATATACACGGCAAACCTGGTTCAAATACTAGATGTGTCAGTTTATATTTCTCATCACGCTAATGACCTTTTGAAAAACAATTATTCATATCCTGTCTTTAATGATCATGTGAATAGAATGATATGGTTCATTTTAAAGGCCTGTCAAACCTTCTAGAGCTGTTTTATAGCTAAAGTTTATGAATCACGCTCATTGTACGTTTATATTTACATTTGCATCTAAAAGACTCTCATGAGCTTACTGTATTTTGGTCATGATCCTATCGAATAACAATGATTTTAAACTTACCTTTTCACCCGAAGATTAGACCCTAACGCGTGCGATCCGTCTAAATTTGAATGGACCACGGAGTAATAGCAATGAAGTGGTTCAAGCTAACTGGCTTGAAAGACATACGTATATCTATTATGATGGATGAATATACATCAGAGGTATATAAATTTTTGATACTCACTTAATGATCCATTACTGATAATAGAATAAACAATATTGGGTATATTGATGTTCTGTTTTGAAGTTCATTTCGCATTAAATAAGCAAAGACTTAAAGATACGTTAAAGTATTGATATTTACATATTAGGAAATAGCTGCATATAATTTGATATATTTGCCATCAGACCAAATAATACTTCATTGCCTTTTTAAAACGGAAAGAACATTTGAAATTAGAAATGTTTAAAATCCTTGAAACAATGTTACAAACTTCTTCATTGAAAATTCGAATTAGTTGGCAAATAATAACAGGCTAAAATGACCCCCACCAAAAAAAAAAGTCATAGATTATTCACTTATATAACAATATGACGGCTTTTGTCATGGTAAAGAGTTTTTTTGTTTTTTTTCAATTATTTTAAATTCCTAACGAAGAAAGTTCAACAAAGTCCTGCCAAAAATAGTGCAAATCCCTGTTTGAATTCTTGCTATGTCTTGCCCAAGCTAATTGTAGCCCCTTTGTTACGGCTTATAAGATGCTGAATGTATTCCCTTTCGAAACCACCCAACAAAAAAAAGAACAATAACAACAAAAAAAAACAAGGGAATATCCTGACATGACACAAAATTATGTCTGATGTTGAGGATTAAGTTCTAAAGATCTGGTGAATATGGAATACTCTTCATTGTCATTACTCCCATGTCCACTTGGAACCGGTGTAGTAGTACCTGTTTTTGGATTTTCATATATCTGATTAAAAAAAGGATTCATATTCTATATGACCGTGTGCAAAAGTAAAAACGCAAACAAAAATAACTTTTAAAAAATACACATATTTTAGATATGAACCGACAATGAATGCAATTCCTTGAAAAAAAATTCATATAAGAATCCAAAATAGTTTGATATGCCATGGAAATTCATCAGTCAATCTAGTCACTTGTTATATTAAGTAGTTGCTTTCATCACAGGTTGCCCTAACTGGATTTAGAGGAGTAATAATGAGAAATTTAAATAAAATAACAGAGCTTTATTCGCAATTAACAGCACTGATTAAACTGATACTAACCTCTTAATACGGCCAGTGATACTCTTGATTTACATACCTGTATTTTATCTTGGATAAAATTTGATACAGTTTGAGCTTTTTCTTAAGTATGAAGGCACATCACTGAGATTCATTATAGCAGTCCAAAGACTGATTCTATAGTCTTTATTCAAAAGACACTTAAACTATTCTTAACCAAATATCTGAATAATCACAACATGGCCAGAGGTTGAACTGAGTTAACAAAAGTTTAAAATTAAGATTCGGCAAAATTCTTTCAAGAGGAGACACAAAGATTTCTATTGTCATTACGTCTGTTACGTTCTCATTGTATTTGGACCATGGTAAGCATAAATGTAATTAGTATAAACATAATACTTGGTTGATTTCGAATGCTAAAACCGAGAAGGCTCACATGCACGAGGAAAAAGAAATCAAACAATGACATGAATTACTCTAATAACAGAGCATTCTCCCAAACTCTTGTAACTTCAGTAGTGTATCATCATTTAAAGGAAAAGAGAAGACTAATCCTGTAAACTTGTTTGGTATGATTGGTTGGTTGGTTTTTATGACATTTCAAACTTTCTAGGTTATTTAGCGCCAAATCTATTTTTAAACAAATAATCAGTTCTATTTTAAAAAATGCCGTTTAGCATGAGTACACAGTTTAATTGTCAAAAGCATTTCTATTTCAAGCTATTCAGTTTATTCAAATAGTTCTAATTCAAACAATTCAGTTTATCATGGTTTTGTATGAGGAGTGATAATTATATGGCATGTCTTGAGAAGGAATAGCCTGGCGAAACCCATGTGTGTTTGTCCCGAAGTAGAGGTTTTCTTCTCCAAGACCAGTTGACATATTTCAGCTAATTCAGGGGACGTGTCCTCGTGGTGTAATGGTTAAAGCGATAGACTACGGAATCGTAGTAAGCGAGTTCGTATTCCAGTCGCGCTATTACGTTCATTTTCGGGCAAATACCCTCGGGAAAGGTATGAACCCCCTTATCCTCCCAGCTATGGGTTAAATAGTACCGCGACTGTGGTAATTTAGGAGAATGACTTTGACATTAAATAACCCCCAAAGGTTGATATGCCATTAAACAAAGAAGCGAAACGCTAATTCAGTTTAGTCTAAGAACAGATTTTGTTTACACACCGTTAAATGTCAAAACATTTCTATATTAAACAATTCAGTTTAGTCTAAGTAAATTTTCAATGTCAAAAACAGTTCCATTTCAAACAATTTATTTGCGCATAGGCATACAGTTTAAATGTAAGTTCAGTTTAACTGTCAAAAACATTTCTATTTCAAGCTATTCAGTTTAGTCGAACAGTTCTAATTCAAACAATTCAGTTTAGCATGGTTTTGTATGAGGAGCGATAATTATATGGACTGTCTTGAGAAGGAATAGCCGGGCGAAACCCATGTGTGTTTGTCCTGAAGAAGAGTTTTCCTTCTCCAAGACTAGTTGACATATGAAGGCTAAAGAACCCAGTCTGCTTCGCACTTTACCAATAGTTGGATAGTGAATAATCAGCGCTATGCGAAATGTAAACAGTCTCGTTCAAGATTTGAACATGGTTAGCCGAGTCCAATCACGCAACAATAACAATGACTCCACTGACGCCTCCCTATCATTTAACATATTCTAAAAAGCAAAATCTAATAAATCAAACGGACTGCTTAAAATCGCAGACAAACTATCTGAGAATTCTATAGACGAACAATGGAAGTAAATAAACCGGGTAATGAAATAAGAAAGAAGGAAATCTCCCAGGGTTTAGCCGAAGCCAAAGAAATACGAGTTGATAAATCAAAAATACGAGTAAGAAAAAAAAAGTAACACAGATTCATCAAACACGTTGACTCCTGTCAACTACTCAGTAGCTAACTTCTTTCTATTTCATAAGCAAAGTTTTAAAAATAATATATACCACATTTCGATGGTCTCGTGATTCCTCATAAGGGACCTAATTATCTAGATCGATGCAGACAGTTCGTCAACTAAATAGAGTTGAAGGGAACGAGGTAGGAAACCATCGATGCATTGAACTATATTTGTTGATATTAACATACTAAGAATGAGAGATGCTTGTATGAATTAGGTATTGTAGATTTTACAAGTAAACAAAACTACTAAAAAATGTAGAGAGCTATATTTGTTTATATTCCTAAGAGATCAATAGGTGGCGTTCGTGGTGTTATGGGTTCCATTGAAGGAAATTGACATAGAGACACGATTTCACATGCAAGACGTAACTGTTAGCATTTCCCATGGCAATGATACCCGTGAGTAATGTATGAATCCAATTATTCTTCATCCAGCAATGGGTAAATAGTAGGACAGACCCGGGTCATTTAACTTTTATATGGCAAATCTGAGGTTTGGTTTGGTTTGGTTTGATGGCATATTTAACTTTGTTGGTTATTTAATGCCAAAGACATTCTCCTAGATGAACAGTAGTGGTCCTATTTAACCCATAGCTGGGAGGATAAGGGGGTTCATACCTTTCCTATGGGCATTTGTCCAAAAGTGAACGTAGCAGTGCGACTGGAGTTCGAACTCGTTTATTACGATTTCGCAGTCCATTGCTTTAAACATTCCACCACGAGGATACCCCCTGCAACTATGAGCAGAAAACTTTAAAATAAATATGTTAAACTCCACTATAAACTAAACTTGTGTCGCATTCGGCTAACGCAGAGGAGGAAATAAATTATTTAAAAAATAAACAAATCGATATCTGAACGTTGGTTATATATATGCTAACGGATAATGATAACACTTAAGAAAAAGCAAAAATAATTTTCCAATTAAACACACTTCTCTCTCTCTCTCTCCCTCTCTCTCTCTCTCTCTCTCTCTCTATATATATATATATATATATATATATATATATATATATATAAAGTTTATGTGGAAACTATTTTTGCTCAGGTAAATATATTTGAGTCCATTAAGATTAAATATAAGCAAATCTGATGTCTATATACCGGTAAAAATACTTATCAATTGTTCCTTGCCCCCAGTTCTTTTTTTCATTCTTTTTCTTGAATTTTCTTATTCAAAAATGCTTTAGTATTTTATGCAAAGATCAATATTCCAACATATTGAATAGCTGGTACCAATTCCACTGGAGGACCTAAAAAAAATACACGAAAGTGAATTCATCTTCTTAGCATCAAATTATGTAGACAGAAATTAGAGTTATAGGTATAATTAAACTGAAATGCATTTATTTCATCTTACTTACATTCAAAACCTAGCTCATTGGCCTTGTGAATGACCCAGGAGAACAGGGTTAAATCCCTGGTCTATTCACCCCAAAGACTTAAAAAATTGTACTTGATAGCTCATTGCTTTACACTTAGCATTATAAGGTACCTATCAAGGGTAAAGTGCAACAATTCTGAGGAAGGAGTAGCACCCTCCTCTAAACCTCTATACTAGCTATTGAAAAAGGAGCCTTCGAGTCGACCTCGACTACTTTACTTACATTCATAAATAAAATTTGATAAAAAGTGGGATACATATCTACCTATGTTGCAACAAAGATAGTTAGCAATCCTTAATGATCCTATTTACCAACCCCTCCGCTGGCGCAGGATATGGCACAAGGTCAATTTTTAAGCGAAGTTCGACAGGTTTGAATTCAAAGTTTTTCCTTCTCCTAGACTAGTTGCCTCACCAAGGCTGAAGAACCTAGTCTGTCCTACTATTTACCCATAGCTGGAGGGAGAATAATTGGATTCATACCTTTCCCAAGGGTATTAGTGCTATGGGAAATGCAATCAATCTCGTCCAGGTTTTGAACTCGTGTCACCGTGTACAATTCCTACGATGATACTCAGCTTGGCTTGACGCTAAGCTCGATGTATAGGACATACTGTGAGAATCGAACATTAATAAATAATCTGCTAGCCTATATCACAAACCATTATCTACAGCTAAGTGTCCGAATAAAGATAAGTGGTAATTGTTCTTCATGTAGGGATAGATAAACATTATAGAACCTTAGATATGATTACACATGAATATGTCTATTTTGACTTTCGTACGGAAACATAATGCGAGTGAGATTTATATATACATTGATATCAACGAGAATAATTAGCAATCATATTTTATGCTGACTTTAGCAATGAGATCGGAATAAATATACGTAGTGAGCATCAAACTCTTTAATAAATATCTACCAGCCTATCTCACAAACCATTATTCCATTATTACTTACAAGACACGCTATGAACTATAACTACTAATCGCTCTTCATATCTACAAAGATAGATTTTCGCACAGAGCACCTGTGACCTCATTGCTCAACTGAAATCCTAATAGCGTTTTCATTCAAAGCGAGTCATCGCTCTCTATTGACAGGTTGTTGTAGTGGGTGAAGGAAAGAAGTGTTTTATTAGGGTCCTGGTATTTAATCTCCGACTGCTGGCAGATGTCAACCCTTGGAAGCGTGGCTGATTGCTTGGCGCACTTACTACGCCAGCCTAAGTGTGTCGTCAGCTTACAAAATCTAAAGAGTGTGAATAACGTCATTTTTCTCCATTTCTCCCATCTTTCTTTCTTTACATCTCTTTTCACCACGGAGGGTAGGCATGTTAATATCCATTTCGTTCACTTGTAATTTTCTTTTTAGTTTTAATTTTACTTCGTGTTTTTTTAAACGTAGATCTTATTTTCTTTCTGCACATTTCGATTATATATATCCTTTTCATGTGGGAGTGCAAATCTGAATACATTTTCTTCTCGCCTTTTAATGTTATCCTAATTGTGGTTGTCTATAATTGCCGACAGATTGGAAACCCAAATATTATTAAAATATTTCTTTTATAAATTAGACAATAGCTCGATAAGGTTAACATATATTCGTTTTTTTACACATTTTTCTCACTCACGCCATCTATCCGAGCTTCCTTAATAAAGTCAAATCGGGATTTGAAACCAAATTGTAAGCAAAGAAAAAACCTATGAGTGAGAATGGGTGTATCTGTTTATTAACATATCCCACAATTAATACTATATAGCATTTATTGCAAGCCTCTTCATATATATGAATTGAGGTCTCGGCAGCCGTTAAACAGATATATGTAAACAATAGTAATTGTGATTGATAACAGTTAAAAATTTACTTCGCAGCTAATGGCTCCTCGTGGCTGAAGGGTTAGAGGCTAGGCTAGGCTTGGCTAGGCTTGGCTTGGCGTTTGAGTCAACCAGATTTCGATCCCGGCTACGAGAAGCTAATATGTCTAGCCACACTGATGAGTTCTGATAGAACGAAATAGATCTGTCTGTGGATGACTATATATATATATATATATACACACACCGCAGTTTGCTGATCGCATAGTCGAGAAATTGTCAGTGACCAAACCCACTTTAATATGTACACTATCCTGACACACACTGAGATATATTTATGAGTATACACTTGTTCATGATTCAAATTTTGAAGACAATTTTAAAATTACCAATTTGTAGCGAACCATACATACACTCGCGTGTCTAATTTGCTCTCATTCAGTCAGCATAATGCTTAGAATATGCTCATTGCATCCTCTGAAGAAGAGAAAAAAAGGTATTTACTGAGTATGACAAAAATGCATCAGGTATTGATAACTTAATTCTGGAGCTTTGGTGAGAGTGGAGTACTCATTCATTACTCCTAGATCCTTTCTGGTCCTGAGTGATGGTACCTATTTACAGTGCAGTCATCGGATGAAATTGATGTATTTTAGAGTTATTTGTATTAGTCAGGAATAACTGAAAACAAATGTACATTTGTTCAAATTACTTGCATCAAATATGATTACTTGATACAGTAAAACTGTTTGCTACCGAATCCTTATTATAGAGGAATGCAAGTCAAATTTGGAAATATAAATGGGTTTTGCTATAATCAAACATTCACATATCAATTGAATTTCAGTATTAAATTTCCCCTAATGATCTGAAATATCGTTAAGCAAATCGACCAAACGATATCTTAACTAGAGTAGCCCTCTGAATCCCTGTTTAACCTTTTTTCATGACTATTTATTCATTTATTTTTTTACTAATATTCTTGGGATCGTTACCCGTGCTCTGTGTGTTATATGTACCGCAGTCAAATTTATATTCGGCAGGTGTATATTTTGTTCTGAGACACTTTTTTCTTTGCTGTAATAGCGGGATTTGGAACATGTTCGATTTACTCTGGTGACATCCTCATTAATCAGACTTCCTGCAAACCGAGACATCTATACCCTTGGCTTTCTCGCTCATAGTATGAGAAAAATATCTAACCCAAACATCATTTTAAAAATAGGAATAGTTGCTGCCTGGAAGACGTTTCTCTCGAACTGAACTCAATGAATATGGATCTTTGGGACATTAACAATGTCACTGAAAATTTAACTGTATATCTCGCGCAATTATTCTACTCTATTGTTAGTGGTTACTACATAATCAAGATTTCTTTGTAATTTGTACCGATAAATACTTGCTTTTTTTTCCTGTGACACATGGAAATTAAAGTGTGTGGTTTAGAGTAAAATACATCGAGCTTAAAATTTTCTTTGGAGGAGAACAATAATGTCACGCCCAAACAGCTGACTCTTTCAGTTAAATTACCGTATCGTTGTTTAATGAAGTTAATACTGACATACGATATATAAAAAATTTAACAAGCTTTAATTTGCTGGACTTTGAATTTTTGTGATTTCAGTTTCTCTCGGTCTCAGACATATTCTGTATTTTTGCCGAGAAAAAAATGATGCCTCTCACGTCCTCAAGAGTTCAAATACGTAGGATATCGACTCTATTACACAAAAGGGAATGGACAGAATCGGCCTTCTAAATGCTGATCGTCGCGACAAGACAATTATTGTCTTAACCCATACGTTTCAAATACTGTTCAGATCTGACTTAGTAAAATATCAAATCTAGGAGTGTGCTTACTCACTTATAGTCGTAGGAAATAAAATTAGTCATCTGAGTTCGAATCCAGAAACGGGTTCTTAGCGTTTCATTTAACGCTAATTACCTTTGAAAAAGTTTCAATCCACTGTTCTCCCCAGCTTCCAAAAGGAAGCCATACTAAGTTTTGTAGCATTGCAAATGAAGCATCCCGGAGAATGAAAATTCGAAAATCAAACGAGGTTTAATTCAATTAAAAATTGACCTCGTGTCACATGCTGCTTGCAGTGGAGGAATTAGGTAAATAGATATTACATATCAAACCCTATTAAAAACTTACTTTCAACAATATAAGAGATATTTCTTCTCTCTCACACTCGCACAATTTATATATATATATATATATATGCGTGCATTTATTCATCAAACTATATCCTATTTTTAATAGCATTTTACATTGACTCATTACTACAATAAGTTTCGTTCAGTAGAAATAAGGCTGTTGGAAATATCTTTGAAAAAATAGTTAATGTAAATTAGCATTCTATATTTTCTTATAAAATATATTCAGATTTTTGTTTTCTAAGTAAAGCTTTCATCAGCGATACATTTTTGAATTTCCCTATCTTCATTTATATAGCCAGTCTGAATTTGGCAAAGTGAACATGAAAGAACTGACCAATGATCTGATTTTATGATTTCCCATTAAGACACGCTTAACAGGTGGGTGACCGCGAGATCATCACTGTTAAGCAGAGATAAGCCTGCTCGGTACATAGATGAGTGTACCATTCAGGAACTTCATGTATCATAAGCTTGCCAGACTAAGCCAAGCTAAGTAAACACTCTTTAAACAAAACAAGCATCAAGATCATCACTACTTGGAACTTGTTAGAGTTTAATCTGTAGCATAGGTAGGTTTAGTAGTTAAGATAGTTGATACTTTTCCTATTGGCTGTCAGTGAGCCTTCTAATGTTTAGTTTAATAGATATCCGTATTTGTACCTAAGCAGAATTATATATATATATATATATAGAGAGAGAGATAGAGAGAGAACAGTAGTAGTAAAATAGCTTTCTCTTTGCAATTTATTCTTCCTAAATACGCATGAACGCATTTGTTCAAGTGAAACAAACAGCAAAATCTGTTCACTTTTTATTTATTTTTTTTTCAGATACTGATATAACTTATTTCTTGAGTATACGAATAACATGTTGTTTCAAACGAAAATTTTTAAAAGACTGGCTACTTCTTTTGTGAAACGACTTTTACCTTTGAGTGCTGACTGAAAACATTCCTGTTGACGTCGTCGTCCTAGTAGCAGTAGTATAACAATCGCAAGTGCAAGAAATATCATCTAATACGGGAACATGAATATATATACATATATATTAAGGGGTGCGTGTTATCGTTTGCTATAGATTTTAACAGTCTTAACTTGTTAATTTGTACACCGAGAAAAAGGCTAACTTAATGGACAATACTATAGGTTGTATAATAAATAATTTTTTCATGTTTACTTTTATGTGTGGGTTGTGGTTCAGTGGGCACATATTCCGTGAGTTTTAGTTTCGCAAAGTAATCTATCAATCTATCAACTAAATAATAAAAAAAATGAAGAAAAACAGTCTTATGAAATGAGTTAGAGATTATTGATAAACTTATTTGACTATATATATATATATATATATACGAATTTGCACGCACTCACACTGTACATTCTTATAAATATCAAATAAATCTGCTGAGATCAAAGATTTTTACAGACAATTAATGGGAACAGGACGTTTACTTATAAAATTCCTGGAATTAAAAATAATCACACACCTATTGAAACAATTTTCAGTATAAGTCTCGGAAAAGAAGACTGAACGAACAATCATTAGGCTCCTGAAGAAGTCCATGAAGATTGAAACAAGTGTAGACCATAATTGTAGGAAATAAAAACCTGCAGTACCACGTTAAAATTCATTTCCGGAACAGTTCATATATATATATATATATATATTTGTCATACGGACAGAGATAATAACCGTACAAACTTACGTAAACATAGAAATTTGCTTTTATCTGCTTCAATGTAAACCCCCCCCCAAAAAAAAAACATAATATGCACACATCGAAAATCGAACTCTCTTCTAATTACCTGACATCGGAATTCGATAAAACTTAGACAACACATGTCACTCATACACAGCGGCTCACTCACACAGTAAATAAGTGCTTAGCACACAGGTTAGTGTCGAAGGAAAAATGGAATTGGGGACCCTAGATCAAATCATGGATGAGGATTTTTGCGTTTCTCTTCAAGGTAATCCACTAGCGAAAGTATAAATCCATCTGTTTCTTCCCAACCACCAGTCAGTCTGCTCTACTAGTTAATCAGTTGTAGAGCAGACTGGATTTTATTTTAGCATTGATTACGTAACCAGTCTAGGGGAAGGAAAACGCTCAAGTCAAACAAGCTGTATCCCGCTGAAAAATTCACCTTGAAAGAGAAATCCTGTAAATAAATATAATATACATCCGTTTTTACGGTATCTCAGGGGTGTATCAATGCTGTAAAATCGAGTAGGTTTCATTTGAGTAGATCTTATATTTCATTTTTTGAATCTCACCAGGCTTACTTGACTGTAAATAATTGTAAAATACAACAATGCTGTTAGAACGAGTTTCTTTTAAATTGGAGTTTGCTGTATAATGATCTCCGACAAGCGAAGTTAAGTATGTGTATGAAAACTGATGTAAATCCAAATTTTAGCTTTTCTTTAAACTATATATACGGAAATTTTTCACAATATTTTCAGCAAATTGATATGATAGAATTAAGAGCAAGAACGTAAAAACTTGAAAAGATTATAAGGAATTGTGACAACAGGGCTGCATACAAATCAAAATTATTTTCTTCGCGGAAAAATAAAAAAATAATCAACGTTTGAGACATCTTGTGAACTTAATTCAACTTTGACTCTACAGCTTAAATCTGTTGACGCATATGACAACAGGCGAGATCGAACCTTGTAGAAATATTCTGCTATACTATGTTGTTCTGCTTACAGACTTGGATATTCTGGCTGATAGAGAATTATGAGGCAGTGAGGGCGGTGATGCGCTCATAAACCACAACATAATTTCATTAGACACATATTAGTCTCTTTTACAACTCTATCTCAAAAAGTTATGAAAACTGCGTGTGTGTGTGTGTGTGTGTGTGTGTGCGTGCGTGCGTGCTAGTGTGTGTGTGTGTGTGTGTGTGCGTGTGCACGCGCGCGTGTGTAATGGCTTGCTTGTGAAAGGGGTGATTGTGTTATGATGTATCATTCAGACGAAATAGAAGGACAAATAGACTTTGCTGTGCAACTAACTTTCAATAACTGACAAATAATTATATAAGAAAATAACCTGCTATGATATCTAGCTTATAATAATGGCTATACTATTTCCAGCCGCATAGAAATTTCTTTGTCGTGATTATCGTAAATATTTACTCGAATATCAACGAATGAGTGATAGAGCAGGAAGGCTGGTAGAATGAAAATGATCAAAACGCACTTGAAGTCAGTGAATCTGCGGCAGCAGTGCGTGTGTGCTGTCGATCATTGCAAAGAGAGAAAGAGAGAAAAAGACCTATGTTGATCGTTAAAATAGAGAAATGTGGTTTACTATTTGACTCAAAATAGGTACAATATTGCTTAACTTTAAATTTTGCTATGCAGCAATTTTTGTTTTAATTTGATATTTCTGCTTCAACTATTTGATTTTGCCCACTCGTATTATTTTTTTATTAAAAAATCATGAGGATATATTTACTTTCTATGTAGCGATGTGAATCTTTGTCTCTCGTGTATATATATATATATATATATATATATATATATATATATATATGGGGAGGTGTATATATAAACACGCACTAGATAGTATTGTCTACTGGGTTGAAATTGTATGCACGAGTCCTCCCCTGTGAAAGACACTGTCTTGAAATTCAGTGAGCATTATAAATTTATATATATATACATATATATGTGTGTGTTTTTGTGTCTGTGCATGTATGTATAAAGATCCTGGAGGCGAGTTTAGTGTAACAATTGTCGTCATGGGAAATGCAATCATTGATCCGATTTCAAACCCTGGACAAGACGTTTCACTTTGAGCAAATACCCTTAGGAAATCCCTAAATCTATCTGTTCTTGTTTCATCTCTGGATAAAATCTTGGACAGACAGGATTCATTAGGCTTGGTGTGGTTACCGATGAAAATCTCTGAACTCAAACCAACTTTGTGTTGCTTAAAAACTGACTGAGCCCCATATTACTTATCACGGAAGCGTTGGGTGAATACGTAAATGTACGAAAGTGTGTATGTATATATGTATATATATATATGTGTGTGTGTGTGTGGCATTTAATAGGTATACATTGGAAATTTAAGAGTCACTGTCATCATTATGCTCTGAACAATGAAATGTTTACGAAAACACTAATTCATAGGAAAGTATGAAGTTATTCTATTTATTTCCTTAAAACCAGTACATACTTATAATAGAAAAATCATTTCACAGTAGTTTTAGATTTGAAATTTTCAGTTAATATTACCAACCTTTTACGGACTTTAATTAATGCATGTTTGTCTCGTTTGAATGATACCTAGTTATCATTTATTTCTTTATATATCCACTAATCAGTGTACATGTTTGCATTTTACTTGTGACAAGGGAAACGTCAAAATTTAAAAGAATAAAAACAGAGGAAAAATGTATAAAGAAGAAATATCATCAAATCTAGGTTGATGAATAACAATCATATCCCAGATCTTTCACTAGGGTGACGATTTTGATCCTAAGAAGTACACTACCCCATCAAAATTTGAACTGCTGACCCATAACAAAACCGGCTATTTTTTTTTAACTTGACGGATTCATCTGTTTATTTCTCGAGAAATATTTGTCTAAATGTGAATCCTTTTCTTCTAAGTTCCCCTAATATTCTGTTTATTTTAGTTCTGTATTTATCACTCTGTTCCAATGTGTCATTCTTCTTATATGCCAGTTTTTATTTTTTTTTTTTTATCTTGATAGATTCATCTGTTTATTTCTTGAGAAATATTTGTCTAAATGTGAATCCTTTTATTCTAAGTTCCCCTAATATTCTGTTTATTTTAGTTCTGTATTTATCACTCTGTTCCAATGTGTCATTCTTCTTATATGCCAGTTTTTATTTTTATTTTGATAGATTCATCTGTTTATTTCTTGAGAAATATTTGTCTAAATGTGAATCCTTTTCTTCTAAGTTCCCCTAATATTCTGTTTATTTTAGTTCTGTATTTATCACTCTGTTCCAATGTGTCATTCTTCTTATATGCCAGTTTTTATTTTTTATTTTTTATCTTGATAGATTCATCTGTTTATTTCTTGAGAAATATTTGTCTAAATGTGAATCCTTTTATTCTAAGTTCCCCTAATATTCTGTTTATTTTAGTTCTGTATTTATCACTCTGTTCTAATGTGTCATTCTTCTTATATGCCAGTTTTTATTTTTATTTTTTATCTTGATAGATTCATCTGTTTATTTCTTGAGAAATATTTGTCTAAATGTGAACCCTTTTATTCTAAGTTCCCCTAATATTCTGTTTATTTTAGTTCTGTATTTATCACTCTGTTCCAATGTGTCATTCTTCTTAAATGCCAGTTTCCGTTTAATTACACTCAAACTCGACACTTTTCTGCACTAATTTACGAGAACTATGATAGCGATATATTTGAAACATATGATTCAAAAATTCTCCAGAGAACAGATTGTTGGAGCATACGTCGCGACAATTCTTTAAGTAAAGCACATTAAACAAGCATTACAACGCGAACAATCCTCAATCTTTAAAATAATTGCATTCTAATATAGTTATCAATAATTTGTGAAAATGAGGAGGCACTTTCTTTGATTCTTGTAAGTGCCACGTCTACGACATATTTTAAAGACGAACATCTGATAGAACACGGTAATACACGGTGTCTCGCCATGAAATGAAAAAGCACTCGTCTCGGATATTATTAATTCTGAACTATGAGTTTTATTCTCCCAGGGTGCTCGATCGATTCAATTTTCTACTCAAGTAATTTAAACTTACACTCAAAGTTTTCCGCACAAAAAAAAAGAAAAAAAAAAGGTTATTTTTGCTTAGTGTGTTGACATTTATATCAGTTTCATGGCTCATAGGTTAAACCAAAAACATTTCCGCAACTGCTCACCAAAAATAATAACATAAATTTGATATTCTAACAACTTATATTCACATGCGTTTTATGTTGTCCCTTTCACAATTTTTTCAGCATTCTACATTTCTATATTCATGACTACTTTACAACTGTGACTTTTGGCCAGACAAAACTACAATCATAACATTACTGTAAACCATTTTTTTGTGTGCAACATCGGCACCAACCTACAGGATGTGGTGAACATTCACGCTGGAATGATTGACGCACGACACTTAAAATTCAAATCTTGTGCAACGAGAAAATGAGACTTTGAGGTTAACTGTAATGAGCAAAAAAAAAAAAAAAAAGGTTTGATGAATAAAAGACAGAAATTGGGTATTGGCCTCCTACGGAAACAAACGTATATTTTCAGGCTTAAGCAAGACCATCACCTCCACTAGCGGGGAGATTAGGGTGACGATTCCTGAGTCAACGATTCTTTCCTCCATCAACTCAAAAACAACCTCACAATTTCGTGTTTATGACAACAGTCCAAAAACAATCTTTAACTTCCGAAATAAATCGTCTGAGTTTTTTCCCCCATGGAGATCAGGTAGCAACCTTTTCATCACCTCAATTATTTTTTGAGACAAAGACTTTATGAGGACACTCAGCTTTTGCAAGAAAAAAATCCCTTAGTTAACCAATCAAAATCAATAAAATTGTATTTAATTCTTATTATACAGTTCTGTCTTTTTTATTAGTTATCATAAATCATCATGTCACGCTGCCAGCATGGATCTCTTACCACCTGTCTCTATCGTCCATCACTCCCGGGAGGTCTTCAAGGCTATATCCTGTATTGGCAGAGAGCTGTTGTATATAGGTTCTAGCTGGTCATCTTGTCTTTGCTCGTCATTTTGAAGGGGTCCATAGGTCAATATTTCTTATGAGGTCGTTCTAAATTTTCCAGTAGTGTGCTGCCTGTCTGATTCCTCTAACTTGGATAGTTTTGTGATGGGTAGTAGGTGGATGTATAGCTGCTATTTTGTGGGATGTTGCCTTCAGGACTTGTTCAGTATTACTCTCAGGATTCTTGTGTAATTGCAGTCAAACGTTTTCTCCATATGTTTAATTAGCGTTCATGTAGTGCATCCATATAGCAGCCTTGACAAAATTGCTGTTTGGAAAAAACTATACTTTATCTTATCGGTCAGGTCTGACTTCTATACGATCGATAGCCTATCGATAGCTGTCTGCTCACTGGATGGAGACATAGACTACTATTTTTATATAGCATCATTATGACTGTGACAGTTTTTTGGGGGGTGGTTGGGAAGGCTTTGGCGAGAAGTATTTGCTCCATCTTCTCTCTGTGTATAGAGTCAAAGGCCTTGGAGAAGTCGACGAATAATATTGTTGCCTCACGGAGTTTTGTACGTACATCTTCAAGAAATCGATAGAGAGTATAAATTTTTGACGTCGTGGATAGATTTTTCCGAAAGCCATTTTCCTTCTTTCTAAGTATCTTCCCAATTTCGAGTTCTACACGGTTGCGGAGTAGAGCATTAAAAGTTACCATAAATGATAATAATCGTAATGAAACACTAACAATTCCGTTTTTTCTTAAAGTGTCTATCAAAGCTGGACTAATTCTAAGAAAACTAGAAGTGAAAGGGAATATCTTAAACTGGTTCAAGTTTGTTTTTTTTTAAGATAAGAGACTAACCCTTCAAGACCTAACGAAAACTTGGACAACTGTCAACACTTACTTTTGAATACGACCATTTACCTATGTGGAAAAAAGGTTACAGAAGAACCTCACTTAGACATTTGGAAGAACCACAATTTTTCAGAGTTAATTACTATTTCTAGAATATAATATAACCGTGAAATTTACAGATGATGTAAAAGATTCTTGATGCAATCTATTAAATATTCATCGAGGCTTAGAATATGCCTACTAAATTCTCTGCAGTTGAATAAGACTTTTCCAAAATAGAGATATTAGACAGAATCAATTGAAATCCTATATATGTAAGCCAATCATTTGTATTAGATCGAAATACTTGATGTCCCATTACTAAGCGCAAACTATCTTATCAGCAAGTCGTATGAGAATAACTTTTAATACGTGCAAGAAAATAATTATTAAATATATATGGTTGCATGTTATTATATATAAGCCCCCTTGCCTGTTTTTTAAAGCAAAATAATTATATATATATATATATATATATATAACAAGTGAATAGTTTGTAGGTAATATTTCTGAATGAGCCTGAGCACAATTTGCATACCGTTATTTGGTTTCAAGTAAAGGAAATTCATAGTTCACTTTGATCCATAGATGGGACCGTTACCGGTACTACCGCTCCGGACAGATTGGATTGAGGGTAAAGCAATTAAAGAGAAACTCCACAATCACCAAAGCTCAAGGACTGGAGTTTCACCATCAGAATGTTTAGAGTTAATACCCAGGACACGCATTTATTTAATAGAAAGAAGTAATGGAACCACGTAAGAATAAATAATTAGTACAGCCCTGAAATTATCGAAACCATAAAACTATGATTAAACTATTCGTATCTAATTTCGACATCAAATAGCCTATGCTGGGTTGATATGGTGCTAAACAAATAAGTTAAATCAAACTTATTAATCAAGATTTAATATGTTTTTATTTGAAGGATATATTGTCGTAGGTTATCATTCAAGTCCTAAGCCCCTTTTTTCCTTCCTTTTTAAACTGATTCATATCACTTATCATCCCTCTTTCGTTCTGTCGTTCTTTGTTCTATCTTTATTTTGTATCATTACAATAGTCTGTTAATATTTACCTTCAGTTTTTCATGTGCGATTCAACATCGGGCATGCGGGAGAAGAGTCACTTCACGAAAAGTGTTTGGTTTATGCCGTATGAAAGGTATTTAACACAGAAACAATAAATATTTGAATTTTAACAGAATTTTATCGTTCAACATTGAAAACAATTTCTCTAAAATCATCAGTAAGTAAAATGAATGCTATAACAGAAAATGATGTACCTGATTTTGTTAAAATATATTACTTTTTATGTTCCATAATAATTGTTATAATAAGCCGATGAAATTTCATTGGACTGAGGTTGTTCTAACTAAAATAATAACATTAAAAATGACGAATTATGTATATATTAATGATTTTCTTTTCATATGATGAAGAGTGTAGTATCTTCATGTTCTGCCTTCGACCGAAATCTTATACTACATCTATAGTATCTCAGTACTCTATCCATGACCACATAAGTCTCCTGCTTATTTTAAACTATAAAACACACACAAACACGCGCATATATATAATTCATTCTTTCATCTATATATGCTGAATTATATACATACAGGCACATACAATTGATTAAAAATGCTATTAGAAAGCAAACGTGTAATTTTTTCTACCTTAGCAGTTTATTAAAAAAGTACATATAAAAACTATACTTTGATTGTTGGCTGAAGCACAGGAAATAATCACTTCGATTCTATACAATGTGTTCTGATAGTACACTCAACCTTGGGAAAATAGGAACAAAGGTACAAAAATAATAAAAAAGGCAAACTTACTCTTTCATTATGTACGTAGGAAATATATTATATGGACACTATCATTTACTAATATAATTATTAATTTCGTAAAATAATATCATCTCAAAATATTTGCCATATTGTGAGACCTTGACAATTCACAACGGATTATATTTCATGACAATAGGTTCTAAAAACAATAAGGAACTTGAATAATGACAGAGGACGAAGGATAAAAATAGATAAATGATGAAGAAAATTTAGAGATTGTAAAAATCAACAGATATGAGGTATCAAATGTAATATTCCCAAATAATAATATGCAAAAGGAATTTATTTTTACTATAACCATTTACCAGCGCTTTTTTCGTGGGGCTAGCCTCATCTTTTCGCACCATAAAGTGCCAAAACACAGCGTGAAACAGAAACATGAGGAGGTTGCGAAAACAATAATTGTCAAGAAACTGTTTTCTGATTATATAGTTGGTACCAAAGTAAAAGACAAGTTTATGTTCCAATAATGAAATCGTGTGGATAGGTTGCTTAAGGCCATATGAAGCAGCCACAGTAGTCAGTGAAGGACTTGCCACGAATGATGTCCTGGTGAGTGGACGTTGCAGCTCTTATGAAAAGAAGTGAAGAAAACTACATTCCATCAGCCTTTAACATTGGTTGTTATGGAAGTAGTACTATTGCTTGGTGAAGTGGGGAGCGGTATTGAATGACAGACTGGAAGCGAGATACACACAGATAAATGAGGTAAAAAAAATGGAAAATAAAAGAAATGAAATGTAATAAGATGTTTAATCAGTCCAATGGGAGCCGAATGCTGTTGAGCTGGTCAGAATAGTGGATAACAAGTATGGACAAATAGTTAAAAGGAGATGTAGAAGAAGAACGAGAGTTATGAAAGCAGGAAAGGAATTAGCAAGATGTGGATAGAAAAAAAAGCTCTATGCTTAAGTCTGAGTAATTAGATATATAGATAGATAGATAGAGAGAGAGAAAGACAGAAAGACAGAGTGGAAAGAAATGAAAACTTAACAGATGTAGATGTTATAATGAAAGTTAAGATGTGATAATTACGATGAAGAATAGATTAGATTAGTTTTATTTTCAAGGAAAGAGCATGAGAAAATAAAGAAGAGTAGATGAGTTGCATGAAATGTGAGACTATAATGCGATTAAATCGTTAATTGAGAAAAGAGAAGAAACGAAATGAATATAGAAGAAAGCTAATAAAGAACAAAGACGACGACGAAGATATATACTGTGATGATCACAAGAGAAGAGTTACATGAAAGGTGAGTTTGTGATTAGAGTAAAGGTTATTATGAGAGGAAAGCAAAGAAGAAGAAATGGCATCAAAGAAAATAACGCAAAAAATGGATGGAAAAGGAACAAAGAAACAATTCAAAAGTATTAAAAAGCCAAGCATTAAAGATCCGGAAAGGTAAACGAACTAGAGGAGAAGCAATACGAAAATATAAAGTATTTAAAAAGAATAATAATATTTTTGTTATCTACGAAAGTTTCAGATATAGTGTTCTAACTGTTAATCTTTAAATAAACAGCTTCTCTTCATTTTATTTGGCTCGTTAAAATATTAAAACCGATCGAAATTTCGTAGCATAAATGTATAAATATACAAAACCGATTAATAGGCTCATTAACGGAGCATACTACTGAACACGACGCAATCAATCTACTCATATTTGCAGTTAATGAATAAAATCTAATATAATCAACAGGTATAACAGTCTAATCTTCGCAGTTTAATTAATGAATGGAAAAAAGAAAAAGGACAAAACAAAATATTCAACATAGGATCGAACCGTTTTATTAAATAAGCTTCAGATTATATCTTTAATTTTAGAAATATTTTCCAAATTTATTCGTAATATGAAGTATTTAAGTGCATTTTTAGGCAGGAATCCTAATTCTGATTTTAAAGGTCGACGGGCCTAACCCACACGTAAACCTGGCGTAGAAAATCTTCGAAATATACAATGTCATTCTGATGAAAACCAATGTGAGAAAATCTACTGTCCTGTCTTTCTTACACATGCGCATACATAAATGCATGCATACAAAAAGCCATACATACACTTCAACAGAGAACAAGAGTAGAAATGAAGAGATTTAAATCCTCTACTCTAACAAATAAGTCTCTGAGTAGAAATCACTCAATTCTCTGCTACAATAGGCAACACATATGTTCGTTTTTATATCAAATAATCTTTCAGGTAATAACATATCATCGATGATGTTTGTGAAAATAAAAGGTAATTAACATACTATGTCATGATTACAAATTCTTTAAAACTAATTGCAAACTAAATATTGGAACTTCTTTTCTCCTCGTTTTATTTAGGATTAAATCGGAAAAAAACCCTGAAAAAAAATTGACTGGCCAACGTCGTTTTATTGCGAAATATATATATATATATATATATATATATATATATATCTATCATATCAAAATTACATTGAATTATTACCCGAGTGAGAGAAGATACATATGTCTGTCAAGAAATATATAGATGTACTTATTACAGAGAGTCCAAGTTTCTGTATATGTGCTAATTTACATATCTATACATTAAAACTTAATTATTAATTCGTATCGAAATATCATTATGCCGAATGGATTATTGTCATTATATATAATGATGTTCCTCACAGTGTAGAAACGATCACAATCTTGAGTACAAAAACGTTCTCACAAAAACTTTAGTGTACTGGCCATATATATATATATATATATTAGAAGCAAAGGAAATTAAGAATAATGATCTGCATATGTTTTTTGTAGTGAGCTATATTACTCGAATTTGATCAAACATTTCTGAAATTACCTAATATTTTTACTACTCTCAGTCATATACATTCATACGCCCTCATATATACATACATGTGTGTGCGTGTATGTATATATAAACACGCACACGGCGATTTTTAATTAGTTAAAGCACAATCACTTTTGATATGTTCTGAAGTTGTAATGAATTTAGTGCTCACTACCACGTCAAGAAACCATACCATTGTTTGTATTTTCAGTTAATTAATTGAGAAAAGGTTACACCAACCATGTTCACGTGAGAATAGTGCGTGCTGCACTTGCATAATCTTTTGTTTCGCCATGTAATTGAAATTGATGAGACACTTCATTAAAATGTACTGGTAAGTGGCACTGTCTCTGATAGATTAAGAGTAGACATATAGATATCACCTTTCTACATACACAGATCTTCATGTTCTTTTTAAATCTATTATTTCAAAATTGAAAAAAGTTAAAGACTATATCGACATTTTTATCATACATCTGTTTACATAAAACACACACACATATATATATATATATATATATATATATATATATATATATATATATATATATATATATATATAAAAGAGAGATAGAAAGAAGAAATAAAGCAAGTGTGAACGTATGCAATCTGAGAGAAATTGTAATCGATAAATATAAATAATCATTGTGTGATATTCGATATGTTCAAGTATTTGTTTGTCTTAATGCCTGTGTGCTAATGTTCCAGTATTTTGAACCAACTGTACATAGATTCTTTCACTATTAATTTCATGTTTACGAATTTCTAAAATATGTACTGATGTAAACTCAAATAGTCAGTTGTTTAAAACTGTAAAATTTCATCATTGCCATTTTAATTATCTTCCCCCTTGCCCGTCATCTTACCAATTATTTTTTTTAATATGGTGTCTGAGTGTTAGAAAGTCTCCTTTGGTCTCCAGGACTCTTCTAAGTATCTTCGCCGATGTTAATAGTACTAGGGTCTGGATGGTTTCGATTATTTCTCTTATACTCTATTCATTCAGAGTTATTTCTTGGAGAATTTTTCTTAAATTCTGTTTGATACTGACATGTAACTGATCCCGTCCCTTTAACTTACGGCTATCATCTTTCTATGATGGATTTATTTGATGAATTGCGTTCTTAAGCTATAATAATTATCAAAAATTTTGATCTGGTGTTTTTAGATTTTGATATTGCCATTGAGTTTTAGAGTAATTTTCTATCCTTTTTCTTATGTAACCTGAGAACATCTATTACTACTGGTATTGTTGCGATCTTTATTACCCACTACCTCTCAATTTATAGTTAGTGTTCTTTTATTTGGGGAGTTTTTTTCTGTAGTTTTCGGAGAGGTGTTACTTTTGATGGGGTCAGATATTTTGAGAGAGCAGAAAAGTTATCTTCTTGTCCTTCACTATTATAACTGGTTTGCTGGGGTTAATATTTTTGTAATATTTTATTCGCTGTTATTATGGCTACTACTACTTTTCCATAAAGTGATATCAGTATTTGAATAATATTCCTCCAGCAGTATTAACTGTACTGAGAATGGTTTGTGTGCAGTGCTACCCAAGAAGAAAAGAGTTTATTCACATTACTGGGTATTGTACTGAAAGTCAGACTATTCTTTTGTAAAGTGACATTTTCTAATGTATTTCTAATTTCTTTTAATAGAAGGGGCATAAATTATATAAGTTTTCTTTACGACATTAAAAAATAAATCTTAGCTCATAAACTAGTATAGGTCTTGATTGTTGTTGGCAGAGCAAACGTCTCTGTTTGTGGCAGAGATTGAAAGATTTTTCGGTCACTGTTTTTGTGGCAGCTGTATCAGTACTAGTAGGACGCCAGCGTGCAACAGAAGTAGTAATACATGCTAGTTGTGAGATGTAGAATGTCTTCTAGTTTTTCATTAGAAGGGAAACGTTCAGTTGCATAGGATAAAGAGGAAGACAGACAAGGCTGAGGAGAGAAAGAACGGAAGTGGAAGACGACGAAAGAAAATAGGTAGAGGAAAATTTATAAAAGAAAGAAAAGACGATTTTATAAAAAAAAAATTTAAAAAGTGAAAAACGAGACAAAGGAGAAATAGAAAAGTTTTTGTTTTTTTAATTATACACATTTCACGTAACAATTAATTATTTTCATTTATCTTATTTTCGATTTGTCATACTCAGATTTGGGGTAAGACTTTATATATATATATATATTTCTGCGATAATGAGTGAATGTATATACATTTGCCTGTATGTATTGAAGTATGACTGAATTAGCGTGTGCAAGAGTAAGCATATATATGTGTGCATGTATCCAAGAAAGCAAGTCTAAGTATATACATATAGGTATGTGAAAGTGTCGAAATAACTGAGTGTGTGAATAAATGTATGTCCGTGAATGTAAATGAGTGTTGAGTTTATGTGTGATACAGAGAAAGGGTAAAACTTCGGTTGATAAGGCAAAAAACTGAAAAATAGCAACATTGATTTTATATATATATATATATATATATATATATATATATATATGAATATAGAATAAAAGATAGATATACTAAAATGACAATTTCTGAGAAAATAACATTTATTTGTTCCTTTCATCTCCCATTTTAAAAGTAATGACTTTTTTTTAAGTCTATATTTGCTAATTATATTAACAGTGATATTTTTCTAAGTGGAAAATTCACAATTTTCAATTCGACGTATCAATGCCAATTAAAGGTGTCCGACCAACTTTAGTACCGATGAAATGCATAATACTTCTTCAAAAAACATTTACAAAATTTCTTTGTCAGGATCGCCTGAGTTTCAGCAGTTCAAACAGATCAACTTTAATTTCGTCCTTATGAATCAACAAGAGAACAATTTTTCTAAATATCGACAAAGCTGTGTAGGTTCGTCTCGAAAGATATGGTTAGTGGGTTTCGTCGTCACACACACTTCTTACTAGATACGCGTCTTAATGCACTTTTACCTTTGTCCCTATATTTAGATCATTACGCATTCAGAATGTTTCGCTCAATTTGAAGCATCGACATAAACTGAATCCAATAAAGGATCAATTTTGCGCTGATGTCATGGAAGAAAATCATGCAATGTAATTATCAAAACAATTCAAAGAAGATTTATTAACAACTTCTGAAGTCATTACTCTGTCTATATTTGTTTGAATTTTAGACTTAGCGAAAGACAAATATCAGATCACTCTGTTAAATCCTTAAATTTAGGCGGTTTTGCTAAGTTGGCATTGTAACTACTTTATCTCGGCAAATTCAGAGAATTACTTATAATGGTGATTCAGTATCAAACTCATCAAAATGTAACACTCTATATATACATAAAAATGCATTATTGAATACGGCCTATTACTAAGAGTTTCTGGAAGGATGGAATGAATTCATCATCAGATATTTTAAATTAGCTTTGTTTTGTAAGATTATAAAATTCTTTTAAAACTATATTTTGGCTAATCAATCGTCAAATATTAATATTACTAAGTATATATCAGTAAAGTACCTGATATTATTTCCAGATTCAGTTAAAAAAAGATTTTTATCATTGTTTAACTGTCAATCTACTGGATTGATTTTCAGGTCTAATTTCATGCATTTTCTATGTTATAAATAACACACGAACATATATGTGTGTGTGAGAGAGAGAGAGAGAAATTAACTTAGTATGAGTGAAAAAGAAAAAAGTTAGAGGAACAGTTATATATATATATATATATATATAGAGAGAGAGAGACAGAGAGAGACAGAGAGAGAGAGAAATTGTGAGAGGGAAAAGGATAAAAAGAATTATTCACGAGAGAAAGAGGAATGAAAATTAATTGAGAAAAAGAGAAAAAAGGAAGAAAGAGTGAGAGAAAGAGTATTACCATCTCACCTATTCAATACATATACATGTGTCTGGCCGTTTTCTTAGTGAAAATTCAAGATTACTAACCAAGTTTTATCACTATTGTAATAGCATGGACCACACATACGAGTATATGAACCGTTTCCTTAGACACTATTTTGCGACTTACCCTGAAAACATTTCTTTTAATATATTTGAATTTATTTTAATATAAAAAATACGACAAAACGAATAGCTGATCAATTTTCTTACATCACTATCCCTTACAATATCTTTCTCCGATTTAATATCTTCTTTTTTTTATTTTTTTTATTTTTTATCTTCGTTACTTTTCACTTCTCAATATTTTACGGTTTAAACACACGCGCACAACCGATCATACAAGAAGACAATGTTCTGCCGTATGAAGACTGAAAATGTGTTTCTAAATGGATTTGATACTGTTATGGTAAACAAGTCCGTCTTACTAGACGATTGTCTCTAGAATTGATTCTCTTATTTTTTCAACAATCAGAATTGACCTTATGCCAAACATGGTAGGTTTCATGAGCACACATTAGCTACTGGCATCAAAAATTGCTACTATATTGATTTGATTAGTCGTAATAAAGCAAAGTTGCATATTATTCTGTATCTAATCAACATGGTATTAATATCAACATTGATCAATGAATTTCTCTCATCCTCTCGCCCGATCAGCGGAGCTTAGAATACGATAATTGTATCCCTTGCAAAGAGGTAAGACCATCCAAAACATGGGTGTCTAAGGTATGATACTTAAGTACATACGATGGTGAGGATCCAGTTGTTGAGATTTGGGGAATTTGGCGTGCCGTTTTACTACTACTATTCTCAGGTCCGCTATTCCCAGCATTCGAAGTACCTGTTAGGGCCCAATTGGTAAGTCATGTAAGTCTGTTAGATTTCGTCGATCATCTTAATCTCAAAGAAACATCGCAAAATAAATATGATACCCTTTAGAGGCGCTGATAACTCATTGGTTATAGTAAAGAGGAGTAGACGTGTCTGAACAAAACCAAATATTGGTCGTGGGAAAAATATTTTCTTGTAATTATCCATTTAAGTAATCGTCATTCTTTCTGTATTGCCTCTGTTCTTCCATCTCTGGTTCACCATCGCTGTATAATAGTCATTCTGTTTGTAAAAGCTCTTTCAATTATCTTAAACTCTTTTCTCCCAGATTAATTCTTACTTCCTGATCGTGATCGTTTGGTTACAAACATTAACTTCACTTTTTGATCTAAGATTTGTAACTTGAACCTCAAAATAATATTATGTACTTACGAGATATCAGTAACTGATTGTATTAAAATATCAACACCTGAATAAAGTCCTAATGTAGTATTCATCCCAGTAGAAATTCAGATGGTACGGGGTTTTATATATATATATATATATATATATATATATATATATATATATATATATATAGTAAAATATTTAAAGATAATACGTAGTAGGGAGATGGAAATGAAAGAATAGAGAAAAGATAGGGAATATTTTATTATGAATGATACTAGAGCTCTTTCATTCGGTGAATTTTCAAGTGATACAGCCGGAGGACGTTTTAAAGTCAAAGGTGTAAAAAGATTAAGTAAAAACGGGTAATATGAAAAATGTTGCCTAGACAAAGGAGTATAAAGTAAAGTTGGCGATCGTAGTGGAGGATGACCAGAAGGCTCCTTTTTCAATAGCTACTACACCGAGGTGTAGGGGAGGGCACTACTCCTTTCCCTGGATTGCTCCACTTAAGCCTTGATACGTACCTTATATTGCTGAGTGTTAAGTAAGGAGGCATCAAGTACCATTTTTAATGTCTTTGGTATGTCGCGACCTGGGATTGAACCCATGTCTCCCGAACTATTGGCGAACACTGTACCCACTAGGCCAGTGAGCCGGTATATATGAAGATTAAAGTGGTATAGAAGGAGACTAAAAGGGTGTATTGCCATTTTTTTTTTCTGTTTCCTTCTCTGCTACACACAATAGGCAATATGTATAAATGCAGATGAAGGCATATAGTACTGATAATCATCTAACGATTGTACAGCCAAATATACGAGCAAATCATACACCGACTGTTGTTTATATTATGAGCATTTTAATATATTTCTAAGATTTCGAGAAACTATCAGGGAACGCTAATGTGTAGTTCTATTAATAAAAACAACACCATTGTTAGAGAAAAAAAAACATAAGAATATCAAGACTTGATATAATGATATTAACTGTAAATCATAAAAAATAAGCAAAAAGTATAAAAACAATGACGATGATTATCGAGATTACACAAAATAAAGCTGTCTGTGTCCGAGCGAAAATATAGAATAGACTAGTTGGCTCTGACAAACAGTGGCAGTTCTAGTTTCCCGCTTTGAAGCGGCAACAGAATTAGCGGGAAAAGAGACAAATATTTCTCGAGCTGCTGAAGTAATGACAGCAGTTTGTTGGCTGAAAAGGAAGAAGCTGGACATTATCAGCTTGGTCAAGACAGCGAAAGGAAAAATAAAGTCAAACTGATTGAAGACTGAATAGAGTGAAGTTAAGATTAATACTATTTTAAGACAACTACAACACTTTTAGCAAATGAATAGCAATAAAAAATAAAATATGTAGAATTAGGTGCCATCTATGGTATTATGGACATCTTAGATGTACGTATGAAGCTGCATAACAATAGGTAATTATATTAAGGTCGGTAAATCAAAAACAGTGTTCAACATAACGTAATTTTTTGTGTATTTCATTCTTATGTATGCTCACACATTGGTATATATATATATATAACACATCTACATATAACAACAGTCCTTCACTCTTATTCATTGTTTATGCACCCAACAAATCTGTTAACTATGGCAAACCACTTGACTGCTTAAAAACGTTATTTGTTTATAGTGGTAAACACTTACGTAAAATTCACACAAAAAACATAGTATATATATGCAGATCCACACATGCTACGAGTCTATATTCAAATAAGTTGTTGTTTCCAGGTATAGTTTGAAAAATTTAGCGAGATCTTAAACGTGTCATACTCATTGGCGTTTACATTGCGTGTTCCGTGCCAATGGGTTACGTGGAAGTCATACGAGTTAGCGTGTACCAGTCTTAGGTCACGCATCTCTGACATGGGTGTCGACAATGTCCAGAAATCTATCATTTCCGAATAGAAAAGCTTGAAAATGTTTTTCAACGGTATTTCTGCTTGCCTCACTTGTCACGATAGACCCAATTTTCCCTGATGATCACTTGCACATTCAATCGAGGCATGACCAACATCATTCAAGTCCTCATCAAAATTTCTCTTTATCTAACAGTGGTTTTATAATTGTGCAATGTGTTGTACATAGTACAGTCTATTGACTGATAATCTGAGCGAAACCAGATTAGGATGGATATCACATGTTTTGCTATCTCCATTCAGTTTAGAGATAACTTTTTGTTATTTACAAGTGGTTATCATCGTAGAAAAAAGAACGACCACAGTTTTCAAAGATATCTGCTGAAAATCCTCACAGCCCTCACTTACCTTTATTAATTTTACTCACGAAAAATCTTGAATCCTCTTTTTTATTTATCTCAAATATAATTTTGAATTGTTAAATTATTCAATTATCTTTGTGCCCCTTAGCTACAGAATATTCACTCTTACGCCTACATCTGTATACGTTGGTGGTTGAGTGTGTATAGGCACATGGTATAGCCTATCATTAGAATGGAAACACTAAATAAATTATATATTTGCTTTATACAGTGTTAGATATATAGCTTTGATTTCGCTAATGAAGATTCATTAAGTTGTTCTTCCGTGCAAGTGCCGGTGGTGTAATTGTTATCGTCGTAGGAAATGAACACGGCGACACGAGTTCAAATCCTGGACGAGACTGATTGCATTTCACATAGCACTAATACCCTTGGGAAAGGTATGAATCCAATTATTCTACCTCCAGCTATGGGTAAATAGTAGGACAGACTAGGTTCTTCAGCCTTGGTGAGGCAACTAGTCTAGGAGAAGGAAAAGTATGAATTAAAACCTATTAAACTCCGCTTAAAAATTGACCTTGTGTCATATCCTGCCCGAGCGGAGGGGTTGGGTAAATAGATAAAGTTGTTCTTCCGTTAATGTTAGTGCACTTGAGATTGATGAGGACTAGGAAGTATTTGATAAACAACAGCAGAAGAAGGAATGAGGAGTTCTTTGTTTCGTTCTATCACTATGTTTTCCTCTATTTGGACTCTACGGCCGTTCTCGAATAATAAGATGATGGCTCAATTATTGTTTACTCAGAGCAGCCCGAGCTATTCCCTGTCAATGGTCTATTTTACCGGAGGTGAGATCATTTTTAAGAGTATTTTAGTCTCGCTTTTGTGCTGCTCTTTTGGCCACTAGACAGCTCATCGAAAAGAGTATTTTGTATAGTCGTGACCTTCCATTCTGTTTTACGAGAAAAAACAACTTCGGTACTTATAATTTTGGCAGTTTAATATTAGTCATGAGATCGCTTTAACTAGAAGTGTTTGGAGGTAGCGTTGTTAGCAATATATTATGATTATTATATAATCTTGCATTTTTGAGGAATCATTACTAATAAATTCTAAATTTAAAAAAAAAATCACAAATCTCAGTAAAAAAAAAACTAAAAGGGAGGTTTAAAGTGGAATATTCATATTCTTGGTTCTTAGATAATTGATCAACTTATGTGTAATTAAAAACATCAAAATAGAATAGCACCCTTTCAAGATCGTTCCCACTAACAATGACCTAAAAGACCGGTTTGTCATGCATCAATTTCCCGCTGACATTTATTACGTAGAATTTACCAATTTTTGCTTGACTAGTAGTTCTTCAATGTATCAATGTTTGATTGCTAATTTAAGACTGATGTTATATATTTTTCTATTAATAATGTTTTCAAGTAACTATTTCTATTCTATCATCAGCATCTCTAAATATTTAAAGCTTTATTGAACTCTTCTTGATGAATAATTTGTAACCATATCATTTCAACTCTTCCTATTCTAATACAAATTTAAAAGTAATATGGTTTTAAGTATCTATTCCTATTCAACAATGACGATAATAATTACTTGCTAACAATTATCATCTTGAATTAAATATTCCTCACAAATGTCAGTATCAATGATTGATTTAAGATCCATTATATTTATAATTATCAATCATTTTAAATATGTAAAAGTTTCCTAATTAGTCGCAATATAATTGGGTTAAGAGCAAATTTAGCGCAAAATCATTTTACACATTATGTCTGTTCTAACCGAAAAATACAAGACCATAACAATTACTACCACTTAGATTTAAAATAAACCTGGGAGTAATGAAAAAGGACAACATCTGAACATTCAATTCTTCAAGAGGGGAGAATTATCATCAGACACGGAGTCATACTCGGGACATCTTTACTCAGTCCAACTACATAGCCACAATTAAGATAGATCAAACTGGGATCTAACTTGTGACAATAAACATTGTATGCGAGACAGTGTCGTAAAATAAATGGATTTTACTTTATGTCTATAGGTATAGACGTATATTTACTTCGGTGATTGACTAAAGGCTAAACCTTAGTTAATCCGGTATGGATGTAAAATAACAGAGATGTTAGCGTGGAAAAAACTCATAATATGGACATTAATCCTGAGAGATTTAATTGGCCAAAACGTTAAAGGGCAGCTTTATCAATTCTGCGGTATGTGATGACTCGGCGGAATTAGAAGTTTAAAATGTTAAATTTGATTTTATTTGAAAATGAATGTTCGCCAATTCTATATTTAGTTTTTAGTTTAGTTACCCTAACAAATAAAAATAAATATAAGGTATGATGTACACTAGCTGTGGAAGCTTACCATTCACATCACGTAGACAAGACTTGCTTACTCCTCCAGCCCCTAGGAGCCGTACCCCTAGATTCTAACCCTCCTAAAAGGGGCTAGGTTTATCACCTGGTGCTTGAGTTGTCCCTTTTTAGGGGAATGCTGACGAGACCCGATATATTTTTGTGAATGCTGGGAGCATCTGGGCAATGGTCATGCACCAGGACTAACCTTTAAAAAAGCCTCGTGCCGTACGCGCCTGTTTTTTGGGGAGCGCGACAAATACCGTTAGTAGAAATAGCTATATTGGTGGCATTGTATTACTTGCTTTATTGTAATATATAACGTTTATTTTTCTCTTAATATGTTTTTGTCTTATGTTCTCATGAAAAATCATAAGATAAATAACATCTATATGATAATCATTATTTTTAAAACGAAATATGACATAGATAAGACAGTAACAGGTACTACCGCTCCTGTTGAGGGAGGAAGAAATTATAATGGCAATGAAAGCATTATCCCCACTCCAGAGATCCCACCGTCTGGGACCTCATTATAAGATACTGATTTTTATCATACATAAGACCCCACCTTTTTTTTTTTTTTTGGTAGTAGCTGTTGTAGAGAATCTTAAACTTCTGCAAAGTGTGCAGTCAGTTTATACTAAACCCAGACGCTGGTTATTCCGTTTTATAACGTTTCTAGAAGCCTGAACTATATATATATATATATATATATATATATATATATATATATATATATATATATATATATACGTTTGCACCAATTGGATGCTTATGGAACGTTTAGAAAAAAAGCTGGAGGATAAACACACAAAGCTCTTGAGTACGGTTCTGAACAAATCTTGTTAGCTTCAAAAAAGCAGTTGAATGTATACTTGCCTTCTATCTCACAAAGCTTATGAGTAGAAATTGCTTGGCAATGCGGGAAAAGTAAGAGCTGTCTCATGACCGACCTAAAAAGACTTACATCAACTCAGTACGGACACCAGACGCAGTTTAGACGACCTACCAGATGAAATGAACGATAGAGAAGGGTGGAGAGAGAATGAAGGTTTTCTTTGGTTGTGTTTTATGGCATATCAACACTTACGGTTATATAAAGCCATATATATGAATATATACTCACAGCTGAGTGGTTTTAAATATTTCTATGACACAGACATACTTCAGTTTAAATTCACTTATTTGTTTGCCCAGGTTTAAATAGTTTTAAGCATAGAAAATGACAGCATATTTGACCTATTGATAGAACACTAGCAAATAATACCATTCCGGATCAAAGTGGACCTGGAAGTCATGGCAATGAAGGGATACACAACATTCCCCAAACTTCAGAACAGCATCCTACACATCTAATTGTATTGAGTCATATCTAAGACATTCACTGGGGGAATCTTACACCTCGGCAGAACTGCAAGCGTCATTATCTACAGTACCAGCTGACTGGGCTAAGACAGGGAAGGGACTCAGTGCAGTTAGTTCTACAAGATTATATAACATATATGTGTATTTTAGTTTCCTCAAATAAACTTGCAAACCAGTATGCTGGGGCTGTAAAATAGAACGACTGCTTTTCGACAGAGGTCTAAAACCCCACCTAACGAATGTCATGAATATAGCTCTAAACAATCGGATGGTGAGGCTCCAATAATGCAAGAATTTTGGGGAATGTGGACTGAACCTTCATTGCCATCGTTCCCAATTCCACTCTGACCCAGATTGGTAGCGCCTAATAGAGTCATATCTATGGGTTAAATAGATTAGTTTAACATTTAAACTGAGAGCAAAGAAATGACAAACGCTAAACTGAATTATTAGAAATAGTACTGTTTCATTTAACTGTGTTTGAACAAAGGGCTGATATTTGGGTAAATTCTTGGAGATACACGGCAATATTTGGACTTATGCAAAATTGAAATAATATTGTTTGATCATTTAAGTGTTTTTTTTTTAATCTTCAAAAGGAGTTTACAAATAATATATGTATGTGTGCGAGTATAAAAACAGGATTTGGCATTAAATAACCAAAATAGTTGATATGCCATAAAATCAAACAACCCCAAACTAATAAAAAAAATATGCTTTGGTTCTAACATATGCATTGTAAATAAAACTCGAAAAGTACACTGGTTATTTTGCTCGGTAAATATCAAAAGAATCAGACGCTAGCAATACGCACGTTGTAACTGCTATGCAAAATTAGCAGCATCACCAGTGAAAAACCAAAAGAGTAGAAGTAACACAGCAGAAGCTGATTTAGACACTTGAAGAAAGCGAAAAACGGAAGCAGTAGCCCGAACTAAATAACTAGTAAAAGTCCAAGTCCGAACACACACACACACACAGATGTATACATATATATATATATATGTGTGTGTGTGTGTGCTCGGGCTTAGAGTGTTACTACTATATATATATATATATATATATATATATATATATATATATGTGTGTGTGTGTGCTCAGGCTTAGAGTGTTATATATATATATATATATATATATATATATATATATATATATATAAAACATGAGAATACGCTTTATGCATAAACGATTGAGTGGATTTGCTTTAATTAATATTCATTTACTAGCGCTCATGTGCTGGGCGTATAAACGGTTTTTAAGGAAATACAAAAAAAAGTTCATATATCTGACCACTTAGTAGCACCACCGGGGTCTGATGATGTCAATTTTCATATATTCGGGGAAAAAAATCTATACTGGTTTTAGTAACGTGGGCAAAAAAAAACAAAACAATCTGGCGGTAATTGGCACTGAGTATGATATAAAAAATAATGCCTAATCATTTATTCACAAAAAGTTTAACCAAATGATAATTAATTTCGAGAAACAAAGAAAAAATGGGCAAACTATAGAAATTCGAAATGCTACCATTAGAAATTAAAAATGGCAACGTAATGCCGAAGGCACATATCCTCATGAGTTTTTGTAATGTTCAAAATTCGCTTTTATAGCACTTAAAGACTTAGAGATAAGGAAATTTAAAAAATACATATTGCCAAAGGAATAGATGTTCATTTACTTTAGGCGGATAAATTTATACTCGAACTTCCGTGTGTATTAGCGTAAATTTTCTCACACATATTATATATATATATATATATATATATGAATAAATTCATAAATAAACATTTGAGTTTATATATTATCAACATTCTATGCGTAATAATCATTTCCAACGAAAATAACAGAACAATATATATATATATATATATCAAGGAATCTGATCTCGCCGATGAGCAAAAACGTTGATTCTTCCAAGCGTTAAGTACTTTCAGCACTATTGAATCGTTGCACCACATGAGCTAACGACGATATGCAAAGTGAGATAGTTAAGTGGACCTACGCAAGAATGATGCACGCTTTTTGGATAATTTCTGAAAGCAGAATCCCACAGAACAGCAGTAATACGGCTACTCATCTCCCATAAAAAAAATAAAAAATAAAAAAAAATATCCAAGTAAGACTCACAATACATCCTCAGTACTGCTTGAAAAGCAGGGACAAACTCATAAGTGACATTCTTCTGTGGACTCCTTCTCATGAGCCCATCAATTTTGATTGACTAGAAAAACTTGAATACATCAGATTTGTGTGGACAATAGATGTCGTCTAAAAAACCTATCAAGATACAAGACTAATAATAAACAATGTTAGAGATAATCAAATAAATCCGTTCTATCAACACGAATGATGATGGTATATTCGCACGTGTACGTATATAACGTTTTATGTAAGCATATGCACGTCCAACATATTCAACTATCTTTATTAGGTCTTCGTAAATATTTTAAATTACAAACCTAAGTCTTTTTACTTGCATAGGTAATTTTCCCGTTAACAAAGTACTATAAATTCTGGAAAAAACATTTATGAGTTGAATTTAGTGAATTCGCCTAAGTGTTTGGTGAATTTTATCAATTCACTTTTACTTTTTAGGTTTGTAATACTGGACGATTATTTATATCTAATAATGTGCGTTAATTTATATCATCTGAGATGTAAAAAGTAAAAGTCATTTTGCCTGCGTAAAATATAAGCAGAAAATGGAAATGCATATACAGAGGTACTTGATGCCAGCTTGTTTATATATCATAGAAGTTTGCGGTTATCACGAGCTCTCTTGGTGAGTAAATGGTGGACCTGTAATATAATGGCCGAGGGATTTCGTTTTATGCCTTGGGGTTTAGTTAGGCTGAGAAACTTTCGGCTCAGTGCATGGGTTACTTAGGTACAGCATTAACGTAGGTGTTCATGCGCGTGCGCGCGCAGAGTGGACGTGTCACTCAGAGATGTCACACTAGCCCAGATGGGAAACGGGGCTAGAGAGTGCGAATGACGTCAGGCACAGGATTTTGGGAAATTTGAAGAAAGTTAGTTGAGTAGAAAATTAGACATCAAACGAGAATGGTCGACTTTTGGGGCTTGCTGTGGCCAGACGAATTTGCGCGCTACGGGCGCTGCACGAGATGGGTGGGGGCAGATGAAAAAGCCAGAACAGAAAGAATGTGTATCTCTCTCCTTATGTCGAAGAACCTTTAAACTCAAAGGTAATAAAAAGTTTCGTACCTGAACTAAGAAGTCGTAAGTGTTTTTCGTATTTCGAGATTCCTATGTTCTGTGTATATATATATACGAACATTATGAACGTTTTGCGTACCGGTATGAATATGTCCATTACAGATATCCGTATCATGGGTATGGTACAGACCAAAGTTTGCGGTATTGTTAAAAAGTGCTCAATATAAAGCTGGGATGCGCAAATATACGTATATATGTACGTTCGAACTGCACATACACGAACACACTAACCTTCAAACGCACAAAAAGTTAGGCACATACATAGTAACAAAATTCTCTCTTCCAAAATCACCACAAAAAAGTATATAAACCGTATCAATCCGTCTTTCTTTTCGTATAAACTTTCAATCAGTCTGACGAATGTGAGAAGAATGAAACTCAGGGTCACAAACACAACTATATATATATATATATATATATATATATATAGAGAGAGAGAGAGAGATACCGGCGTATTGACATAATTTTTAGAGTGGTCGCCAGTAATCCCGGAGGAGATGGAGAATCAATCCGAGGTCGAGTCATATTAAATACTCAAAAAATTGTGCGAGATGCCTCCTAACATGATACCCACCAAAAAAGGGTACGTATCAAGTCTAAGTGGAGAAAAGCGGTTGCGCCTTCCCCTACACCTCACCTCATGGCAGTAGCTTTAAAAAAATGAGCCTTCCGGTCGCTCTCGACTATGGTCGGCCAACTTACTTACAATATATGTACGAGTGTGTATTATTAGTAGCAAGAGATGATTTAAAAGGTAAATGAACTTTCGTCTATCTAAACTTTGTGTGTTTATATTTCTAATGTTATGCTTAACCTACTACATACCGAACTATGATATCTTTTAAACGTATCACAGTTGCCCTCGATGCTAATAATTGTTGATTGAATCCTATTCAATTCAGGTGAACTTTCTTCAACATTTGTCACTATTGATTTTGTTTGCATTCAGCATACCACACTTAATCATATAATAAACAGAAAGCAACATTGAAGATGGGTGACACTGGACAGAAAATAAAACCTTTACCTCTTTACAAGATCAAGACTGATTCGGTATTAACCAGTATATAAAAGAACGATGAATTAAAAGTTGGTTTTCTTTGAATAGTATCCTTTGAATGCAATCTATTTAGACTCGTTGATTTTTCAATGCTAGAACTAAAATACTTCTTTTTATATAGCTTGAAGCCGCTTGTTATATTTTTTCTCGTATCCTCAACGTATTTCGATATTCATTTGAGATGAATTTTCAGTTTAGAAAAGGAGAAATGGTTACCATGAAATTAACCTAATATTAATAGAGGGAGCTTCACTTACACAAATACGTATTAAAAATATTTTGTCCAATTATGGGTAAATGAGTAAGGTACACTAAGGTCTTTAAAATCTGCACGGAAACTTGTCCAGGATAATAAAGACTGAATTGACAATCTGAGTAATTTTGTTCATAAAGATAATGGTTTATGAAAAAAGACTAGGTAATCTCATATTCGAATTTAGATTAGTCTGTTTGCATTGCTTTTCTTTGAAATGACAGTTATCTGTTCTTTTCCACCTGAGCTCTTTGTAAACGTATAGGATAGATTGGGATCTGTAGCCTTGGTAAGCCAACTAGCGCAGAAAAAGGAAAATCTCAGAATTCTAAAACCTAGGAGTGTTGATCATTGGCACACTCTTGTACAATTCTTATGTTAAAATTTCGTCCAAAATAAGGGATTAGTCCAACACAAGTCTTCACCACAACAAATAGATCACCAATGAAATGTAGTGTAGCTATGGCTCAGTAAATTTTACCTATCACTGATGTCATACGAGCACTATTATTAATTCTGAATGAATGTAAATACACATGCGCCGTTTATTTTCATTCAAATTTGGGTTGATTCATCTAGACAATGACTATACTTTATAAGTTCCTTATCTACGTAAACCTCTTCATTTAAATTTCTAATTCAATAAAACTCAAAGTCGTAGTCTTGAAATTTCTTATTAATCTTATATAAATTTCATATACACTAGTTCATTTATTTATCTACGTCAGATAAAAAGTAATTATTTTGATCGCAGATGGTGACATAAAATGTCCTTTCCTTAGAGCTGATAGCGGTTTAGTAGTCATTGGCATTTGCATCCAGTTACGGGAATCATTGAAATTTATTTAAGAAAATCCTCACTGTTTTTTTTTATATTTCTTTGTTCTTTTGAATAAATCTCTCCATTAGTCACTGGGTGTCTTTTTCTATTCCCCAGATATTTGTTCTAAAATAACAAAGAATTCTTTGAAGTTATCTCATGTTTCAAATTGAACGAATGAAACTCCCTCGCTAATTAATGAAATTTACTTTAATTTGAATAATCATACTTTTAAGGTAATTGTTTCTGCTTTATTTTCTAGTTTTGGATATAAAGTTAATGTACGATTAGTTCTATCTTTAAGCAAAGGTTAAATCTTTTAAAGATCTGCTCTATATGAGGTCCCATTTTTCTCTATCATTACAATTTTATCATGTTTACACCTTCACCCAACACATACATACATATATATATATATATATATATATATATACCGAATATTAATCACTTAACTAAATCATTTGGCAATCTATGGTAAGAAATCGTTCTGATAATTATTATAAATGTAAGATTAATTGCAAAAGTAAATGGTTTGTTTCAATTTTTTAAGCTTTTTTTCCTGATTCGTGGTCTCTCTCTCTATATATATGTGTGTGTGTGTGTGCGCGCGTGAGTATTCATTCAAATCTATTTGTCCAGTTGTAAATAAATAGAAACATATTTTATGTCAGCCTGTATACATTGAGCCAAAGAGCTATAGAATTAGTAAAATTACGCTGAAGAAAGTCAGAAATTTGGGCAGGGTTGGATCATTCTCAAATATCAACTTATATCGTTCCTGTTGCGGCCTTCTATTCTAAGTGGTGTGGCCTTGAGCAAGGATTTAAACAGGAAATCTGCCTCCAGATGTAATGTCACTTTATCTTCATTTTACTCAGCTTGGTGTTTTGTACAGGTTAACAAGGATTAACTGATAGCAAATTTTACCTTGATAAGATGAATAAAAGGGTTTTGATGAGTATACAACTTGTCAAGATGAGATTTTCCAAAAGACCATGTAGACTCAAAATCTGCAATGAAAACACTGCTTGTATTATTTTCTCTGTTTTTTTCTCTGAATATTACTGTCGAACAATTGCTTTCTGAAATAATTGCTATACCTGGCTTTCAGAGCATTACATTGTGTTTGTGGCTTATTATATAGGTTATAGACTTTGATCAAAATACATCTAGCGTCAAAATCTTGGAATGAATACCCAGAATATTTGAAGTATTTTATTTTCAAAGGAAACATGAGCAACTGTTACCAAAATGGATACTGATATCCATATGCAGTAAATGACTTCAGTGTAAAGGACATATCATATAAGACGACTTGGTAGTTGGTTTCTTTGCTTGGGTATTATGCCATATCAACATCTATTAGTTATTTGATACCAAATCTATTTTTATACAGATGGACAATTCAAGCAATTCAGTTTAGTATAAGTACACAGTTTAATTGTCAAGAATATTTCTATTTTGAGCTATTCATTTCAGTCATACAGTTCTAATTCAAACAATTCCGTTTAGTATGATTATAGTAATTGTTTACACAGTTTCAATGTCAAAATAGTTCTATGTCGAACTATTCAGTTTCGATTTAATACACGTTGCTACTTCATTTCCAATGCAATAAACAGTGCTAAATCAAGCAATTCAATTTAGCATAAGTTCTCAGTTGATATTTATTTGACCCATTGATAGGACCCTATCAAGTGCTACCACTCCGGACCTGAGTGGACCTGCAAGCGATTGCAATGAAGGGGTATTCAGCATTCCCCAAAGCTTCTTCATTACTGAAACCTCACCATTAGATGGTTTAGTGTCATATAGAACACTCTTTCGGAGAGGGGTCTTACCCCTCTGCAGAGATACAATGGGTGTATTATACAGCCCCAGCCAACTAGGGAAGACTTGGCGGAGACTCTAAAACATGTTACTCTTTGTATAGTATTCTTTAAACTGCATAGCTTTCAGAGTGATAAACATTCCAGGATATATATTTCCAAAACAATATATATATATATATATATATACACGGATAAAAAATTGAATGATGCTATATTAGAAGACCAGATATAAAAGTGGAAAAACATATTTTTGTCAGATAAGAATGCACATCTCATAAATCCTCAAGAAAAACAGCTTCTAATGTTCACGCGCGCATGTGCATTAAGAATAACAACAGGAACAAAAAACTAGAATATTTTTCAATAATTACCATGAATATTTTTCAATGAACATAGCAAGATTGTTCGGAGCACATAATACTTTTAAGATTTTTAAACTATAATACATGTTAGATAACAAACAAATTTGTCAACAGTTAAATTAGTCAACAAATAAATTGTCAAATTAGTCAACAAAGTAAAGTTCATGTGGAGTTTTAAAATGGTTTATTTACAGGTGGGGATGTTTGTGCATGTAAATTGATCGATATACTTGTATATAAATAATCAGAAATGAAGATGAATTAAAACGAGAAAGACAAAATAGAGTTAAGACATTAAAAAGTCGAAAAAACACCTGAATTCGTTTACTAACAGATTCACATTTCTTAAAGAAAATCATATTTCCACAATTCACATTCCTGATGAAACTAAAACATACACAAGGATTTATAGATTTTTGTCTACACTCACGATAATCACTAACATATATTTTTACTTAAAACGCATTACTAAGTGAAGACTTTTTGCCAAAAGTCGACAAACGCACACACAGACAAAATCATTTAGTAAGAATACACCCACATATTTAACACAGAATATTCCGCTGTGCACACAGTTGGGTATGTATATTTCTACTCATATATCTTTAACAATAAACCTGACTTTACTCAGCATATACGGTGATAATCGTATCAGCTATGATATTTCATATTCCAAAACTATCTTTTACTATTTCAAAAAAAAAAAGAAAAGAAAAAGAGCGCTTATGCCAAGGGAAAACTTTAGGCATATGTGCCCACTGAAGAAAACCCAAACTCTTTAACCAGATGCGTTCCATCTTTAATGGAACTGTTTGTATTCTATTAGCTGTATCACAGACACAAACACATAGGAAAATGATTATACGCCCATGCACAAAAACCATTCAGAATTTCCGAATGGTTGTCTGTGTATTAACTGTCGGAAAACACTACGTGGATGGCAGTTTCATTCCAATTTTTTTTTTCTTTTTAGAAATTACTTGAGTATACGTTACAAAAATATCTGACTTCAAAGCCTAAATAGGTGTTGCTCTGAGGATTCGGATAGCATCCATCCGGCAGCAGAAAATAGAAAGTGCTTGACGTTGCCAAAAATAATTCATGCGCAAAACAGATCTTCCAGCGGATACGGCCGATGCCAGATTAAAAAAAAAAAATCTAGAAAATTCCTTAACACAAACCATGATTACAACGACATATAGTTGGCTATTCAAGAGCCTTACGGCAATGATATGTGGACTCGTATAAACTAACAATGGAAATTCAACAGAAAATGTACGATTTCTGTTTCGTCATATTCAAGTATCTGAATTGAAAGTTGATAGTCAACATAAACGCATGAATTATGAAATCTTGTTTCAGTGTTTGATTGAAATTAAGCACGGAGGGATATTTAGGCACATCAACTTCAGTTAAAGAAAAAAAAGAAAGTGTTTATACTTATAGACCAATGTAAAATATTCATTTCCTTTTAAATATCTGTCTGTTCTTTAGTTTCTCTCTCTTTATATATCACTCTGGCGAAGGAATTGTCGGCCGCCCCTAGCGTAAGAATTGAGCACTCTGGTAGCCGATAGGGTATTTAAAAAAATGTAAACAAAGGCTGCTGCTGCTGTTGCTAAAAATAAAATACCTTAAAATTCCCTTAGCCAACGTAGTCCGCTTGTAGCTGTGTGGTCTGAAACCTTAATCTATCGTAAAGTTAGATGGGTTTCGATCCCGGCTTCGAGCGTCCTGCGGGTCTAGCCACACTGAACAGTTCTGATAGAACGAAACAGTCTGTCTGTGGATGACAATATATACGCTCCCCTATGGGGGTTGAGCACTCTGGCGAAGGAATTGTCGGCCGCCCCTAGCGTAATGCAAAGCTCTTCGTAAGAATTGAGCACTCTGGTAGCCGATAGGGTATTAAAAAAAATGTAAACAAAGGCTGCTGCTGCTGCTGTTGCTAAAAATAAAATACCTTAAAATTCCCTTAGCCAACGTAGTCCGCTTGTAGCTGTGTGGTCTGAAACCTTAATCTATCGTAAAGTTAGATGGGTTTCGATCCCGGCTTCGAGCGTCCTGCGGGTCTAGCCACACTGAAGAGTTCTGATAGAACGAAACAGTCTGTCTGTGGATGACAATATATATATATATATATATATATATATATATATATATATATATATATAGCCAAAGATGCACGAATTTAAAAGTCTAGGTTTAACTGATTTGTTAAAATCAAATATGGAGTGCAATATTGGGATGTTTTTATACATCCACCAAAGTCAAAGAAAAAATTAATCTGATTATAGACATTTGTCTTGAAATGTTATTTTTCTCTATGTCTGCTCATCCATTCAGTCTCTCTATAACATACACATGTATGTGAGTGTGTACAATTTAGTAATTGTGAAATACAAGACAAATTATGTTGGGTTTTTTTTTTTGGCATATTTCATAGAATTAATACACGGGTAGAGCCACTTGCACAACGTTAAATATTAAAATAGAGTTTAGAAACAAGTGGAAAATATACATTTGAAAACAGTTTAACTCAGGCAGGTCCCTTTCGTGGCTGCTACATTAATAACATGTACACAGCTAACACTTCTATAAAAAAAAAATGATTTTCTTTTAATCGAAAGTGCTAGTATTTTATTTTTTTTCTATAGGAAATTAAGACAATCCTAATCGGTATAATTAGATAGTACTGACTACAAAACGTACAGCATTAGAGATCTTTAACCAAAATTAAAATACGAACCACTTGTAGCAAAAATAGAGACCTGGGTTCAATCCCAGGTCGCGTCATACCAAAGACTTTAAAAATGGTACTTGATACCTCCTTGGTTAACACTCAGCAATATAAGGTAAGTATTAAGGGTAAAGTGGAGCAATCCAGGGAAAGGAGTCGCGCTCTCCGCTACACATCGGTTTAGTAGCTATTGAAAAGGGAGCCTTCTGGTCACCCTCGATTAGGGTCGCCAAATTTATTTACTTTACTTAGTACATACAGGATAGTGTTAAAGTAGGTGGGCAGTCAGTGGAGTAGATCTGTCGTCTTTATTTGACTTCAAACCTGTGTAAATATACATGGACCGCAGTTTTGAGCACTTGCGTTGATAAAATTTAATGCTTTTTTTATTATTGTACACTATAAAATCTAATTGTTAATGTAATCATTTTAATTGTAAATATAATTGTAGATGTAATTACAAAATAAATATTATTTACTGCCCAGTAACTTTTGGAATACCCTATAAAAGTAATGGACATATGCTTCGGTAACCACATTTCAAATCTGTGACAAGGCTTTTTGCCATTAAATTTGTGCTTTTAGGAATCTCTTGACTCTATCCATACCTATGAGTAAATAGTAAGGCAGACTGGGTTCTTTAGCCCGATCTTAGCAACCAATGTTAGAGAAGGAAGAATTATTTGAAATCAGGTGTAATCCACTTAATGATTGATCTTGTGTCAATCCTGCCCGTTTTCGAAGTGTTGGGTAAATAAATTTCTAAAGGAGTTACTTGTTACTGGAAAGCTACATATTCAGATACGCCATGCATCCAGTGATGCAGCAAGGGCATCCATTTGTAAAGCATTTTGAGGCCTCCACAAATCTTGTGAGACCGAGAATCTGCACTTGGAATGTCTGCCTTATTCTTCATCGTCCAAGCTAAGTCAACGTTATGTGGAATATATGCAGCTGCCCGTATCACAAGATTCCTCTTCCACGCCACCGATATTATCTATTATATGAAAGAGAACAAAGAGAGTTTGGCAAATGTGTCGCAGCAGGTGTTGACAATGAAGTTAAAGGAAGCGTCAGACAGCCACAGGGACTCCAGCTATGATAATGCCCTGAGGATGCACTCCCAGAGCGTTTCCCATGAGTGAGTCCGACCTGATGGCCGCAGTGGTTTGAATTCAGAGTTATTATAAGGCTAAGAAAAATCAAAACACAGTACAACATAAATAAAAGGAAACGTTTGATATTAGAGATAAAAAATTCTTCAGATAAACTGGTGGTGTAATGGATATCGTCGCAGGAAATGAACACTTTGACCGATTTTAAATCTTGGACGAGACATTATATTTCACGTAATCCTAATACCCTTGGTAAAGGTATGAAGCCAGTTATTTTCCCCTTTAACTATGGATAAATAGTTGAACAGACTGAGTTCTCTATCTTTGGTTATATAACCAGTCTAAGAGGAAAACTTTGAATTTAAACCTGCTAAAATTCGTTTAAAAATTGACCTTGTGTCACTTCCTGCCCACGTAGAGTGTTGGTAAATACATGTTGGTCAAAAGTGCTATGATTCCCACTAATGAATATTTTAAAAGTATTTTTAGAAAATATTTCTATTGTTTGTAACGGAAATCGTTGGTAACTTTAAATGTTTTAACTGGTTATTTTTGTTTATAGTATTGTAGAATAATCTAATTTACTGACTTTTTCCTACCTTCTGCGCCTCTGTTGCAGTTTATCAAAGACGTGTGAGCCATTCAACTTTCTATCGATCCTAATTAGAGAATGCTTATCATATTTGCAAATAAATCAATAAAAAGAAGTCGGCGATAATTAGTGTCTCATATTTATCACTCTAATGAATTCATGGTTAGAGTGTCCGTGAACATTTACTTTACTATATAATTGTCGAAGTGTAAAGCTGACTGTGAGCTACTTTATTTTCTAAGCTAGAGGATTTTAATGTTGCTTTGCAGACAAAATAAAACTATGTTTTTTTCAATGTTACATTGACAAACTCAAAATAGGCGGAGCATTATAGAAAGTGATACATATCCAAGGAAAATGAACATGAGAAAAGTTTGCCTAAAATGTGCTTGACGCTATAATTACAAGTATAAACATTACACAAATATAACTATGAATGCTAGCAGCATGTTTATTAAAGTTCCATGTGGCGTGCATCTGATATCTCTGCACACCAGATTCAATTTCAAGCAACGTAATAATCTTATATCATCTTTGTCGTGTGTAGATTTTGTTTTTGCTTAGTAAAATTAATTCATAAGAAGCTATCGTTATAGGGGACATGTTCATGTCAGTTTTCCTAATTATCTTCCTTTTCTCATATATATGGAAAATCAACCGATTTCCATGTTAAAAAAGTATTCATTTTACGCAAAAATTGACTGGAGAAGTTCTAATTTTTGCATCTGGGATTTTTTTTACCTGACGTATCGACACTTACACGTTCTCTTTTTAAAATTGCTTTGAGATTTTGCAGTCGGCAATATTTGACTTGGCTCGAAAAAATTTAAGAATCAAAAACTCAACATAATTTAAGAAATCTGTTACCTTCTAAGATTATCAAAAGTACATTTCTATCGAATTAAAATCACAGATAAATTATCAACATTTTTTTATCCAATTACGAGCCTCCCTTAATCTTATAAATAATAGACAAATCTTCAACAGATTTATAGATTCAGGTCGTAGATATACCCAAATTTTCGACTCATTTTTTCGGGTGAAAATCCAACATTCTGTTTCTTCAAAAAAATATAATTTCACTATCACTTTATTATTTTAAATTGAACGAACATATTTTGTTTATATACATTTTCGCGCTACCATTCATTATTGTCTGCACATGAATATGTTTTAGCTGTATTCATTTACATATTAGCACATGAATATACTTTCTCTCGTACATAGTAACATGTTAACATAAATATCCTTAGTCCACACGAAATATATTAGAAAAACTTGGACAATGCAAACAGATACAGTTAATGAATTAACTTTTCTTTCTTGTAAATGTTGTAGAATGTTAAAACTCTAACAGATGTTTTCTATTCTTACAAGAAAATACACACAACTTGTGGTCTTCTACAAACTTCTCATTGACATTTAAGATATATTTATGAAATTTTCGATTGGTATTCATTTAATCATCTGCACACTTTAGCCACGGACACATATATATATATATATATATATATGTGTGTGTGTGTGTGTGTGATATGAAATTGTCGACATGTACGTCACACTGAATGTTTATTTCTTTCATTCATAAGCTTTAACCTCATGCAAATGAGTGAATATCGTTTCAGTTACAAAACATATTCACATATATTGATATAACAAAAATACTGTAATGTATATATTGATGTACTCTGCCGGAGGACATATAGAAATCATATTTATCAGAACTGTGTACTGATAAATGTGTTTTCATTCATTTTTTTTTTTTTTAGTTTTGAGTTACCGAGAAATGATATAAGCTAGATATTTACATATACGTTTTGCCGAAATCTTAGCACAAAAGAATAAGTCAAAGTTTAGCATCCGCCTCGGAAGAAAAGTATCAAAATCATGAAAAAAAAAAAAAAATTAAATGCACATTTATTTTGATGGAAGTTAAGGAAACATAACTATTGATTTATATACCTAGAGGCAAACTAAAAAAAATATATTACAGTGTTCTACTCACTCACAAGCACACACAAATAAACTCTCTCTCTCTCTCCCGCGTCTATATACATATATATATATATGAATCGGACTCAAGAATATTTTCTATGTAAATCTTTCAAGCGGTCATTCATTCAACTTTCGTAGCAAATCATATCATTTTAGAACCTGATATTTTTACGACGTTAATTTCTTTGTAATGCCATATCAAGTTGCATTGGATAAGACTTCAACGATCCTCGAAGAAGAACAGTAGTGTTACTATTTAATGCATAGCTGGTAGTATAAATCAGGTTAATAAATTTCCCTTAGGTATTCCTCTGACAGTAAACATAAGAGCGCAACAGGGGTTCGAACTCGCTTATATCGATGTCACAGAGCAGCACATTGGACTCTACACTACAGGGTCTCTTGGACGTGTAAGTTGTAACTCCACGCATAGACTCGTTATACACAACTAGAGTGTCCACTACTTGTTTTGAATTCAAAGTTGACCTCCCGTTAAACTTTTTTCTACTCCTTTCGTTAAAACCTTCTTGGAAGCAGGGTTGATGATTCAAGCTTTTCCAAAGTTATTATGGTGAAATGAATACATTTTTTTCACTTGAGTCATTTAACTCGTGTAGCTCGCTATAAAGCCACACTCACACATTAATTGATAAAGTTATTTCATGTACCATCTTTAATTTTACTCAATAGTTTTCTATCAATGATTGAATCTAATGAGAAGGTAACGCGTGAATGATTTTTATGTCATTAATTAATAGATCTTTGCTCATAATTCTGGTGTTGATAGACCACTCATATTTATGCCTTTAAACAGGCTCACACCTCTTTGTATTTATCTCTCAGAGATTCACGCAAACGGTCACATACCCATATTAACGCAGATGTGCTTACCTTTTTAACAATGTATCTCTCTTGATACAATGTTAAGCACTTTATATATATATATATATATATATATATATATATATATATATATATACGCAAAACAATGTTCATGAAGGAGAATGAAACTTTTAAATTCTTTTTATTCAACTTTTCTTCTTATTTACTTAAAGAGAATGTATGGGCAGATTAAGGGATTTAAGATTTTCTCGTAGGAATCTTCTTGTCCGTCATATTCAACTGGCCTCGTGTGCATGAACAAATTTTACGTAAATACTCACACACACAAACACACACACACACACATATATATATATATATATATATATATATATATATATATATATGTGTGTGTGTGTGTGTGTGTGTTTGTGTAAAATGACAGACTCAGAAAGAGACTGGGAGAGATAGGGAGCCATATATGATGAGATTTGTAAACACAACTAAAATTACATCTGTAGATATTGAATGATAAAGGCCGGCAAAATTCGACCTGACGCATGGAATGTCTACAGAGATAACAAGCAGACAAGCAGAATGCTGATGAAAGGCGGAAAACGTTCAGCGCTTAAGACATGACCGAAAAGAGGACATTTTGCTGATCATAAAAGCGAGCATAGATTTAGAGCAACCAAGAAATGAGTGGGTGCGGAACTGACGTGAAAGACGCAGCGCGTTCAGAATGATTCCGGCAGACTTCGGCAGATAGAGATTTTGAAAAATAAATAATGAAACAACGAAGACATATTTAAAGACATCTTCAATGCAATATTTGAATCTTAAAATAGATGATTTAGTCTTCGGTTACAGAAAGGTAGACTACAGACCAACAGACCATTCCGGGTGGTTCATTTTTTTGGATTTAATGGCATATGAACCCTTGATCCTTATTTAATGCCAAATCCTGTTTACAAATATATATGATTTTTGGAATTATTAGTTTTTAATTGAAATTACTTTTTTAAAACGAGCCAGTGCATACTGAAATTGTTTCAAGCAAAGCTATTTTTGTCGCAGAGGTCAGACATTTCAATTATTGTCATTTATTGTGTGCTTACAGTTAAATCGCTTCAAGCATTGCTTTTTTACAATCATATTTGATATTAAATACTTCTTTACATGCAAATAGAGGTTTTAAGTGTTGTTTTCTCTAATAAAAATCAAACTTCCACACAGTTAAAAGGTTTCAAGTGTTCCTATCAAATACTAATTACTCTATCTAATATTAATAATTTGCTTACAGACAGCTAAATTGCTTTAAGTATAGCCATTTATAGCTTTTTCATAGTTTATTGGTTTCCAGTATTGCATCAGTTTGTTGATTGACTGAATTTAACGGTATCTCAACTCATCTAGGCTATTTTCTATACTTAGATATTCATTATTTCTGTCCTTTGAACTCTTATATTATTGATGCACATGTTCCTCTTTGCATACGATTATACGATACCAAGTATTCCTATCACATGCAAATAATCTGCACAGTTTTATTGCTTCAAGTATAACAAATACATAGTTTAAAGTAATTATTTCTTTTTTTAAATCAGCATTGTTCCATTTGAATGAATGTCGATCGACTAGACTCGTTATGACCAGTTTTTTAGTGTGAGTAGGGAGAATAAGTCTTCGGGTGTTTAACATTCTCCACGTATTTCGACCAAGAATCATAACATTCTCGGTAGGTTGGTAATGTTGGCCAAATTACTGTCCGTCACCTTCTGTTTTCCTGCTCATCCTCTTTGGAACCACAACAAACAGGCGACTATACCCACTGCCTTTTCTAACCCTCGAACAT
>OY757912.1:29814151-29901651 GCA_963585895.1 Sepioteuthis lessoniana | reverse complement strand
ATGGGAATAAATATTTATCAAATAAGAAAAGTAGAAATAAATGTTAAACGCCATTGACATTTTTCTCGAAAAAGAAATTCAAAAACAGAAATAATTAAATAGCAGAAAAAGTTCTTATAAAGAAGACAATGATAAACCAAAGAGCACAAAGTGCAAGCGAATAAAACAAAAACAAAAGAATACCGAATGAAATAACCTACAAACAAATCACTTAAATTTGATTATAACGTCTTCTTTCGCTATTTGGAAGCAGTGTGATGTGTTAATTAATGAAAATTGGCCAGTCAGTTTTCATTAATAATGCACAGGTGAAAAGGAAACGGACGCATTATTGGTTGCCTTCAATCAATTTACTAGGCTGATGCAGAAGCGATCGACTGAATGACATCACTACAAAAGTAACCATTTTGAGGACTTTAAAAACGTAGGATGAAGAACCATTTTCTCGTCTTTCATTTTCATATGAAAAGAAATATCAAAATACGTTTCAAAATCTTATTCTGTTTTTTTTTTCATTTTTCTTTTCTTTTTCGCCTTTGAGAAAAAAATTCGATGACGTTTGGTTTCTTGGCTAAATGGCACATCAACCTTTGTGATTTATTTAATGCCAAAGCCATCTACCTAGAAGAACTGTAGTTTTACAATTTAACTCATAGCTGGCAATATAAGGTAGCTTCATAGCTTTCACAAGGTTAATAGTTCGAAAGTGAAAGTAATAGCACAACTCGAGCTCATATCCACTTAATACACAATCTCAGTCCAGCTCTTCAGCTAAATATTAAAGGGACTAGCACCAAAATAAATTTAATTTATTTGCCTAGTTGGGCAATTTTAAGCCTAAAGGTTAGGGAATCGCTTTCTTTGCTCATTTAAGTTATTTATTTTCTCTAGTTGTTTCTTTGGCACTCACTCCAATCAAATATGTATTCCCCAAACAATTGGTGAAATGCATACAGAATCGTCAAGGATTTGATCTCGAGTCACCGTGTCGATTTACCACAACAGTAACCATTACAACGCAAGTTGCTCTAATCAAATACGAAAACATTTTTTAAAAATCTGACATGTAACGGTATTTATCGAAGGGAATATACACACTAAATCAATTTCAACTTTGTTTCAAGATAAAGACGTCTATGTCACTTCGTGCTTATACCTTTAGAAAGACATAAATATTCATTTTATCTCCTTCCTTGGCTAAGGGTAGATAGTTTGCCTGGGTACAAAAACCAGTCTACGAGAAAGTTGTTGGCGACCTTAGTCGAGGGTGACCCAAAGGCTACCTTTTAAAGAGCTGCTAAACCGAGGTGTAGGGGATGGTGCTACTCCATTCTCTGATTTCTCTACTTTACCCATGATCCTTACCTGTAAATACTGAGTGTTGAGCAAGGAAGCATCAAGTTCAATTTTTTGAGTCTTTGGTATGATTTTACCGAGGATTCAACCCCGGTCTACCGGACGATTGCCGAACACTACTCTCCATTTCAATGGCCTAGTGTGCCGTCTCTTGCTTATGATGGAGGAGCTCAGTAAATATATTCTGAGTCAACACCACGACAATAGCTAGATTAGAGAGAAGACTACCGTACTAATGAAGACTCGTTGCCAGCTTTTTGATTTCCAATGAAAAGATTAGAGATACGACTGGTGTGAACACTTAACGAGTTTGACGGTAATATTCTTGAGGTTGAATGGGGTCAACGCTGACAATCGACTGATGATAAATCAATTTAAATATAAAGCACTAGTCATAGACATATAGCACACTTCAACAGATTTTGATATAAATAATCGCAATACTTATAATAATGTTAATTTTCTTGTATCTAACATATGTTTTTGGGAATATATTCGGATGATTGATTGCTTTTCGGTACGGCACAAACCATTTTTTGTCCAACAACAAATTAATTATTGTTGTTCAATCTGTTTAGCAAAGTTACAAACAATATGGGTCTTTGAAATTCTTTTTTTACATTATTAAGTGCCATTATTCAGTCTCAAAGAAGGTTGGCAAAGAAAAAAAAAAACGAGATGACATCGAAACTATAGAAAAAGAAAAACTCTGACACGTTATCACAAAACATATCACTCACTTTTTATTATTAATGTTTCAGTGTATAGGGCAATAGAACAAACCAACTGCAAAAGGTTAAGGGGCCCTACCCAGCGAGTGTCCTTGATATAATAATAAACAATCTGATCGCGAGGTCTCAGCCTTGGAGATTTTGGGAAAGTCGAGTACCCCTTCATTGCCATTCTTAGCAGGTCCACTCTAACCTAGATTAGTAGCAACTAGGACCCTATCTATTGGTGAAATAGAAATAAAGTTGGGTAATCAAATCACTAATGTTAAATTGGTTCGTTGGTTTTTATAGCATATCAACATTTGTAGGTAATTTAATGCCAAATCCATTTTTATGCTAATAGTTCTATTTCAAACAATTCAGTTAAGCATGAGTACACAATTTTCATTGTCAAAATAATTTCCATTTCAAGCCATTCAGTGCTAATTCAGTTTAAAATAAGTACAGATTTTCCTTATACACAGTTAAATATCAAAACAATTCTATATTAAACAATTCAGTTTAGTGTAAGTAGAGATTCAATGTCAAAAACAGTTGCATTTCAAACAATTCAGTTTAGCATTAGCACGCCGTTTAAATATAAGAACAGTTCAATTGTCAAAAGTCTTTTTTATCTCAAGCTATTCAATTTAGTCAAACAGTTCTACTTCAAATAAATTTGTTTAGCATAAGTATACAGTTCGTTCTATTTAACCCATAGATAGGGACCTATCAGGTGCTACCACTCCGGGCCAGAGTGGACCTGGAAGCAATGACAATAAAGGGGTACTCCACATTCCCCAAAGCTCCAGCATTACTGGAACCTCATCATCAGATGGTTTAGTGTCATACCCAGGACACTCGTTGGTGAGGGGTCCTACCCCTCTGCAGAGAAGCAGTCGGTGTATTCTACAGACCTAGCTGACTGGGCCATGATGTTAATTTGTGACTTTTATATAACAATACTTGTAACTAAGTACAAAAAATATCTCAAGCTCGTTTAAGAATGTTATCTGCAAAACGTTTACAAATCATATATAGATTTAATATATTTGTAGCAACGGGATTTGACATTAAATAATCTATAATGGTTGATATGCCATAAAACCCAACTAAACTAAATGAAAATAGGAAAACTTTAAATGATATTTTCAAGTTGATGAAAGAATATTCATCATTCCAGAAATCGTAGCCTAACCCAAATGGGTGGGTGGATAGCCAGTCCAGAAATGAAGATCGTTACTTGCCTTTCAGTCGATTACTATCTGAATCTTTTTTAATGTCCCTAACATTGTAATCGTTTCTCAAAACCACAGTGAGATTCTCCGTGATTGATCCTTTGTTGTACGTGATACAGACGAGCACCAGCTTATCTACAGGTGGGATCCAACCACTACATCACAATAATAGTCACCAACTACTTCAACACGGTTCATTTGTAGCAAGTATAATTCGTAATAGCGAAACAGGTGGCATCTTTAGTACTAATCATATCTCTAATCATTTATCTCTCTCTTAACCAGAAAACTGCCTTCCTCAAAGTATAACGTTACAGAAGTGCTTAGAGCAGGGCTTCTGACAGTTAACTGATATCTGTAGATTTCCGGAAATATATCTGATATTAAAAAAAAAAAAGAAATCAGTAGTAATTAGCTTCTCTTGTGCCAAAATTTACCACCTGTGCGGACGCAAATAAATATGAAATCATGATGCCCAGTTAATTTACAGGTCTTCAATTTCAATGAAGACTTAAATAATTAAAGACATTTACACACGCATGCGCGTGCGTTCTCTTTTTTCACCTTCTCTATCAACATCTCTCTTTTTATCTTATACCGATTTTGCCAATGTCTCCTGATCGATCGATATCTTCATATATGGAATCACTGCCTGCTTTTCACTGTATAACTTTTCAACGAAGAAAAATAGTAGCGAACAAACAGACACAGAGACGAAGAAAGATGGCTGTTTCAACTTGAACAACTTTTTGTTTCAATCTTTTCTTTTGTTTACTTATTATTTTATGGTAGCCTGTATCAGGAAATCTTTTCACAACCTTTCCATCAAAGTTTATTTCAGATACTCATCTAAAAACCCTAAGATTCCACTATACTCTTAATAATGAAACTATTTTTACAACCAAATCAGGTCGGATCATACAAAAAACAACAAAGATTAAGACTGACTAAGATGATTTCAGAAATAATGTTAAGAAAAAGAAACTACGAGGGAATTTTGGGGAAATATCGGATTAATTACTTAACAGAAATTGATTTGTTGATCCATATTGCATTATTATTATATAGGTTATGATTATTGATATTGTAAGTGTTAGATTTTTTAAGGTTGATATTGGCAGATAGTAAAAAGCAAAGATGTTGAAGAAAAAAAATAATCGGCTCAATAGCAGAAATCTTATGAAAGGAATAAATACAGAGGCTGTACCTCTCGATAGATATTCCGGACCCTTTCTCAAGTGGACCAGAGACGAACTTAAACAAATGGACCAAAGAACAAGAAAACTAATGACAATGCATAAGGTATTACATCCCAGAGACGACGTTGACAGACTATATGTTTCAAGAAAAGAGGGAGTAAGAGAACTTGCCAGCATTGAAGACAGCTATGACGCATTGATACAACGACTCAAGGACTATATACAAAAACACGAAGGAGGACTCATTTCAGTCACCAGACACGAAACTGAGAACACGATGAACAGCAGAATGACAATAACTAGGAAACAAAAATGGGAAGGAAAACAATTCTATGGGCGGTTTAAACGACTAATAAACAATATCTCACTCGACAAAATTTGGGCATGGCTAAGAAAAGGAAACTTTATGAGAGAAACAGAATCTTTCCTAATAGCAGCACAAGACAGTGCCATAAGAACAAATCATATCAAAGAGAGAATAGATAAAACTCAACAAAATAGCAAATGCAGGCTATTTGGTGACAGATATGAAACAATTAATCATATAATAAGCGAATGCAGCAAATTAGCACAGCGGTAGTATAAGGCGAGACACGACTGGGTTGGTAAGGTGATTCACTGATAAATGTGTATGAAATTTAAATTCGACCATACTAACAAATGGTATATGCACAACCCACCACCTGTCCTAGAAAATGCCTCGCATAAACTCCTATGGGACTTTTACATACAAACGGATCACCTAATCCCGACCAGCAGACCAGACTTAATAATAATCAACAACAAAAAAAAAAAAGAGAACCTGCAAAATAGTTTACTTTGCTGTCCCGGCTGACCACAGAATAAAACTGAAAGAATGGGAAAAGAAGGATAAGTACCTCGACCTTGCTAGGGAGTTGAAAAAACTGTGGAACATGCAGGTGACAATTATACCAATTGTAACTGATGCGTTTGGAACAGTAACTAAAGGATTGCTAAAGGGACTAGAGGACTTGGAAGTTGGCGGACGAGTAGAGACCATCCAAACAGCATTACTGAGAACGGCCAGAATACTAAAAAGAGTCCTGGAGACTTGTTGTCTCTAACACTCCAGTAAAAAACCATCGGCTAACGCTGATGTGAAAAAGTCTAATGAGTGAATAGTAATAATAATAATAAATTAGAAGACATAAACTAAGCAAGACATATCTTATCAGACTTGCTGTGTTATTTTGAAATGTTTTTAAACCTTAAAAAAGACGAGAAAATATAATTACCTTTGTGTTTTGAACGATAATTTTTCTTTACTCAACTGAATACTGATGTTAAAACCACAAAGAATACACACATACACATTATATATATATATATATATATATATATATATATATATATATAAAGGCACGAAAAGTTCGTTGATTGAATATTCTTGTAATGTTGTCATTCCTCAACAGCTGATGATTGTGAACACCACAAAAAGAAAAAAAAAACACTACAAATAATGGACTTCTGTGTCTATGACTAAGGATTATTTTAGGTTTTCTATCTGCTTAGCAATATTAAAATCGAGCGCATTTTAAGCAAACTTTTCTTGATGTGTTTATTTGAACTGTTTATCTGTCTTCTATGTTCCAATCGCTTCAATATAAGATAAAAGTTTTGGTATTTCTCTGGTTTTTATCTATTTCGGTTAACAAAACCTCATAACCGCTATGTATACTTGCAATCTTTGCTCAGTGGAAGGACGTTCATTTATTTCTTAATGCATAGACAAAACCTGTTCGAGCTTCTTTTTATCTATACTAATTTGCTCTTTTAAAGTTCAATATTGCAACGCCAGGATTTTTCGAATATGGTAATTTCACAATCAAGAGTGAGGAAATCCAGGACAGACCACTTGATCTTGGACCAAACGCATCAATCCTGCTCTCTGATCCTATGGACAAGTTCCGTTCCTAACTGAAACATGGCTGCCGGAAATGTAAACGATTAGGCTAGGAATAATATATGTGTATTTTGCGTTGTCAGCCTTCTTAGCAATCAACAAGAAAATCTCTATATACTGTAAATTCTATCCAACAGTCTTGCCCCAAATACTGTTCACTGTATTAAGGAGTTTAAATGATGAAAAAAGCATTACTGTTATTTACTCACATAAAGATGAATTCTCCAGAAAAAAAGGCAGTATTTTCACATTAAAGTTGTCCACAATGAAATGTATTTTATGAAAAAGCATTATTAAGTGTTCGTGTGGAATAGTCCAGCTGTACCATTAAAAACTCATGACAATACTATCAAACTGACTATTACCGAATATTATTAAGTCTGTCTCGTTTTTTTCCGAACCGACGGTAATATATCAGTGTTACCGAGCGATGTTGCAATTTAGTCATTTCAACAGATTTGGTAAAAACTAATTAAATATTAATGCAAATGTTGACTAAATAACTGTTTGTCATCGTTTTAACGTAGCCATACTAACCCTTCTCTAGATATATATATATATATATATATATATGTGTGTGTGTGTGTGTGTGTTTGTGTGTGTGCGCGCGCTCACTTGAATGTATGGACATTTATATAATTAAAACTCACGGCTGAAAGCGTTTTAAAACTTTCAAATACATTAGTGCTCCTTGGAAATATACCGACAAATATCAATTGTTCGATTAGTAAATAAAAATATAGACATGTCGATGCAGGCTTCTTCGAGGACAGGCCTTGTAAGCCTTGTATAAGTTATTATTCTCCTTGAGCAAAATCAAACTATAACGGAAACAAATTTGAATGTTAATCATTTTACTAAGTAGTAAACTGAATGGTATTAAATTAGTTTCGGTTTAGAAGTGAGTCAAAAACCCTCCATAAACACATCGATCTTTACTATATTCTAATTTTTTAAAGTTAATTTAAGTCTCAAACATTAATAAGTATTTTTTTCTGAAAACCCACTTGTAAACCAATAAATTACTTAATAGCACATTTAAAGGTTCTAACTTTTTCAGACACGCACACCCATATATATATATATATATATATATACGCTGGTCTACAGCTGTAAATAATTGTGTGTGCATGACTGTATGATACACAATATATTTTATGTTCAGTGTTTTTCATGATCAACCGGGGTTAATGTTATTTAAACAAAGAGGGAGCATACGTTTGTATTCAAGAGGCAAGGATATTTTCAACTTACGAATATTCCATAATATGTCCGCTTGAATGAACAAACTATGGTCATTTGATAAAGAGATCGTATTTACATAAGATGAACCAAATTGTGCACCTGCAAAACGCATGAACTTATCAATCTACCATAGCAATTAATTAAGTGTTACGCATAGATTGAAATACACTCTTTTATTATGGTTAGTATTTAGAAATCATTGTTTTTTCACTTACTTTGTGAGATTTTAAATGAATAAGATCTAGAAAACTGTTCTGTTTTCATACAAATAAAATATATATGACTGCTTACATAAAAAAGGAAGACAACTTTACATTTAACATATGTTAAAGTTCATTCTCCACTATCAAAAGCACGAAAAAATTGAATGATGATTAAAATCATACATGTATCTATAGATAGATTCAGAGACCATATATCATCAAAGCATTACGACAGTAGGGCTCCCTTTTACTCTATCTCTCCCGAATTCTGACTGCATCGGCCATTGCTCATGTTTAGTAAAAGTCTAAGCAGGTTATGAAAAGAAATAGCACTTAAGTATCTATTTGCATGGCTCCATTGATTGTGTCTAAAAAATGTCTCACCTTCAGTAGAATGAACCATAAAGAAACGTTATATATATATATATATATATATATATATATATATATAAAAACAGCTTCAACATCATGTCGTGCTGAAAGCACGGGAGCCCTTTTCTCTCTCTCTTTTTCTCCATTCTTCGCTGTCATTCATTTCTTCCGGCAGGTCTTTCAAACTACATCTTGTGTCAGAACAGAGTTGTTGTAGGGTAATTTCTTGTTTGTTGGTCAACACTGGCAGATGCATAGGAAAAGGTCACTTTTGATTTTGTTCTTACTTGTCCTGCATGTTTGTTCGTCTTATTTGGGTGGTTTTAGAGATGGGAGGCAAGTGGGCGTACAGCTGTTGTATCGTGCCATGTTTCACCAGGATTTATGCTCGTAGCATTCTCTTGCTATTCTGGTCTAGCTTGTTCTCTATATATATTGTCCATGTCCATATGGTGAATCCCTACAATAGTATTGATACATCCGCTCACATCACTTACTTTGTTGAAAAGCCGTCAAGTATATCAGTTGAAACATTGCCTGAATAAGCCTTCAAAAGTCAAAAGAATATATATGTATATATATACACATGTGTGTGTGTGTGTGTGTGTGTGTTTTGTTTTATTATGTAAAGGAGAATAAATAGAGAAACAGGTCAAATTAAATTAAAACAAAAATACATATGCTAAAATATTAAGTAAATTAAATATAAAAAAAATGGTCAAACGAGTGCAATGTCGCCGAAACAAAGCTAATATGCAATTGATCAAAATACCAAACGTGCATAAATAAAACAATTTACAAAGGATTACCGTCTCAAATGTGTGTCAAAATATTTGTAAATAATAAGTAGACGTTAAAAGCTCATAGTACGTTATTTCTGATTTTCTACATAAGCAGACAAAGGCCTTTGAGAAAACTACTTTCCTGAAACGATAAAACAATAAACACATGCACCATATTTTCCCGCCTTTGAAAATTCCTGAAGCTAAAGAAATGGCGTCCATTGTATTTCTGCCAAAGGCTAATTGGTTTAACATGATTTTGTATTAGAAATGATGGCCAGGAAGGAAGAGTTCGCAAAAAGAGACGCCGCCAAGTCAACAATGAAATAGCTGCAAGCAGTTTGTAATACTGAAAATCAGTCGATGAGAAATTGCTTTCCAACGGCACCAGACTAAACTCTCTCTCTCATATATATATATATATATATATATATATATATATATATACACACACACACACACACATATGTGTGTGTGTGGCGTGAAAAGAAAATTTACAAAGATTAGCTTAGCTTGACGCAAGGCCTGAATTTAAGGTACTTAATGATTAGAGACCTCACCGACAGTAACCAGCAAGTGTAGTTTCCTAACTGCATCATCCATCACAAGCATCTTTAATTTACTGTGCTTAGTTCTACCTTTCAAAAGGTAAAAGAAATTATTTCGTACCCCCTGAGAAACGATCTCGCCACAAAATGCCTACAATTACACCTGCACAGTCTAATCATGGACTTAAGGAGGTAAAAACAATATTAACACGCATATTACACTCATATATACACACACACACACAGACATATATATATATATATATATATATATATATGTGTGTGTGTGTGATAATTACGTATCACAGAAATGTACATTTTCATGCATATATTATAATTGCAGAGTTTATTTTCATGTTTGTGAGTATTTACCAAATCATGTGAACCCACCGCAGGAAGTGATAAAAATTCATTTTTAAACGGAGATTAACACGTTTTAATTCAGAATCTTCCTTCTCCTTTACTGGTTGGCATATCAATATTAAAGAAGCCATACTTTTTTAAATGTATTATTGTAAAACGCAAATTAACTCATTCAAGTTTTATATTAGAGTCAGTGTGTTCATTTCCTACGACTGTTACCACGAACGCCTCCACACACACACATATATATATATATATATATATATATATATATATATATATATATATTTCATTTAATAAATATAGTATGCTATCAGAATATTAAAAGTTATCTATGTATATATATGGATGTCATTACGCTTGTATTTTCAGACGGAATATTAAAGTTAAATAATTTGATTTCCTTCACTCGCTCTAGGTCGTTTGTTTGAATTCATTTTTGCCAGAGGCTTTTCCAATGTAAATGCATTATCGCACACTACGTCGAAATAAGAAATTGGGTTCAAACTATTTCGTTCGCTTATGGAATTCTTAACCTTTTACCAATGAGAATGTTCTCTTTCGTGCAATGGTAAATAAAACTTTTGTTTTATAATTTGATATATCTTGCAGTGTTTAATGTCTCGTCATGAACAGTGTAGTGTTCAGGCTGTGCACCGAGTTATGAGGGGTGCAGTTGGCATGCGTAAACCAATTTCGTAAGGAGTTCATCAATGTAAATCGAGTCAACTTTGCTATTTTCATAAATAGCAATATTGTAAAATAAGACCGTCAAAAATGTGTATTTTATGTGCAATACCAACAACATTACGAACTCTTTTTCCATTAAGGCTATTCTGACTTTATCACTTTATATAAATTATCCAAACAGGATTCATTTTTAATGAAAACGATTGACTTACTAGATATTGATAATATTTTATCAAAGAATTATGAAAAGATAATTTGTAGCAATTCTTTTGAAACAAAGAATACACCTTCTGGTGTTCCTAGGACCTTTGTTGCTTTTAATATTTATAAAAAAAAAAAAAAACTTACTTCATGATATAAAATCAGAAATCAATCTATTTACTGATGGTGTCGAACTACTTAAACCCTTATCAAATTAACCAAAATCGATGCATCTAAACAATCTGTCCTATTGGAAAGATATTTGGAAATTAAGAGTTAATATAGAAAAAAGTGTTAGTTACTGCATGTTGGAACCGGAAGCAATCAAGTGGAATTTAGATTAAGCAGCAAAAAAATAAACAAAAATGTACTTGATGAAAAAAATCTCCGGCCTGATTTTTATGATACATTAAAAAGCTGGCTATCATATTTTGTCTGTTTTATCGAGGGCAAATCGAATTATTTCCTTGGATGGTTAGAAATTTTATTTTAAGTGAAATAAATGTTTCCAAAATATGTAAAACACTAATAATACATAAGATTGAATACTGTACACAGTCCTGGGCTACTTTGTCGAAATATGGAAATTAGATTGTATGTCCCCAATCTTAATATTACAAATAAGTGACAACAATAAAGTAATCAATATAGTTATAGTAAGAAATAAGAAGAATCAGAATTAACTAACCTAAAGAAGAACGAGAGATGATGTAACTGAAACTTACAAAATAATTAATGGATATTTTATGGTAAACATGTTTTCAATATTTCTCTTCAAAATGGTAATTTGCTGTCAAGACAGATTTAAAATACAGACTATACAAACTAATTGGATATTTTTGCTAATTGAGAAATATATTTTTGAAAAGAATTAATCATATGAAAAATGTAATAATGTAGAAAATGTTAAAATTAAATTGAATGCTTTCAAGGAAACCTGTATAGAAAATAACTCAATAAAGCATCTTTGTGCATAATCGGATAAGTAACAGACATTGATCTATATCAATAGCAAATATATTTTTCTAAAGATTGATGTGAAAAGATAGTAAAAGCAAAGATGCCCAAGGATTTTTTTTTAAATAAATAAAAATCAAAAATTGTCCCATAACTTTATGCCCTGTGAAAAGATCTGATAAGAGAGAAGAGAACCATGTATGTTTTTGTCTAGATGGATTTAGTTGGCTTCTTCAAGGTCAGTATTAGCTGGAACTCTCATCAACAGCTATCAAGTTTGCATGTTCATGGAACAATTGGGAATATTTGACACGTTTTTTTTTTTTTTTTTTTTTTTTGTCATTAGGTTTTACTGAGCTGAATGGAAATGCTTACCCTACACTAGACGAGTTGATCCTTTCGAAATGGTTTATACCAACCATAGATATTATCCTGTTATTTTTACAACTATTTGCACACGTAATACTCATGAATAATTTTCATCAGAACTCGTCAAATATAAAAAAAATTGACCTTGCTATTGCCATTCGATAAGTTCGAGGATTATACATTGCCAATTTTTATTTTAAAATGTTTTTGGTTTTCATTGGAAGGATCTGTAAAAGGGAAACTAGTCAAGATTTCTGTTGAGGCCTTCTATAAAAAGGAAATATTTCCTACGGGGAATTTTTGAAAAATAATTTAATTATCCAATGAATAAGAATGTAGAATACTAAAAGCCACTGTTTTGTTTTAACAATCAAGTTCTTCAGACAGTCAATAGAAAAATTCGTATTTCTCATTACCTTCCAGACACACATTTTATAGTTTTGTAAATAGCTGAAATAAAAATATTCTCTGCTTCTCAAATTTCCACATCCAAAAGATATTTTTACGTCAATGCTACTAATTGAGTGGTTATTATTAATTAATTGTTATAAAAAATCATGGGTTGAATTTTTCCCCTAATAGTGAGTTTATTCCTATGAAGATTATTGATCAACCAATGCAGGTAAACACATCACACTATCATAAACGATTGCGTGTGTGCGTGAATGTAAATATGAGTGTGTGCTGTTAATCATTAATATGTAAATTTGGCGATTGTAGTCGAGGGCAACTTGAAGTCTCCCTTTTCACCTATGTGTAGGGGAGGGCACTACTCTTTTCCCTGGATTGCTCCACTTTACCTTTGATTAGTACCTTATAATGCCGAGCTTTATGCAAGGAGGTATCAAGTACCATTTTTTGAGTCTTTGGTATGACTCGGCCAGGAATTGAACCCCTGTCTCCCGCGTCATTGGCGAACTCTCTACTAACAAGGTGCATAATACTAACGAGTAATCTTCTGTCGCATAAAATGAATATGTAAATTTATTGTGTTTAAAAAAACCTGAAAATACTATAATGATGTTCATTAAATTTACTTTAGTCTTACGTAATATATTACTAAGTGTGGATCTAATTTGAGAGAGTCATCATAGAATAAGGTAGTGGACATACTAAGCTATCATGATATACAGGAAGTAAATGTAAAACACTTTATTTCATTATGTGTTTGACGCACATCCACGTAAAGCCATACTAGTGTGCTTGAAATAGTGCTATACAATAGGCTATCTGCACAATTAAGAAAGTAATCATCGGCATTATTTCGAAGACACATAATTTGACTAAATTGTCTTATAAAATATCCAATTCACTTTATTGATTTGCATTTGTCAGAGAGTAATATCATCTTCTAAGGTGTCGGCACAACTTTGCTTCTCTTGTCGAATATAATTTTGGACACTGCATATTTTGTCGAACTTATTTGAGGGCGACCCGAAGGATCCCTATTCAATAGCTATAGCACCGAGGTGTAGGGGAGGGCGATATTTCTTTCTCTTGACTGCTCCACTTTACCTTCGATCCTTAACTTATAATGCTAAGTGTTAAGCAAGGTGACATCCAGGGACACATTTTGAGTCTTTGGTATAACTCGACCTGGGATTGAACCCCGCTTTCCCGTACCATTCACAAACACTACCCATTAACGTTTTATATATATATATATATATATATATATATATATATATATATATATAATGCAAAGCTCAATTAATTAGAAATGATAAGCAATAATCTGAGATGACGATGAACAATTATGTTAAGTTATCATTAAATTGATACAACCACCGGCAGCAGTGTCTCATTGATTGAAAGTGATGTTAATATACATCCAGTAAAAGTATGGACTGCTATCAATAGATTATCGATTGTATGGAAGTCTGATCTATCAGACAAAATATATTTCTTCTAAGCTGTGGCTGCGTTTATACTTCTCTCGGCATGAACACGTGAACGTAAACAAAATGCAGAGAGAAAAAGCTAGATGTGAAAGACGCAAGAAATGTGAAATGCAACCAACTATCTTAAACAAATCCTGGAAGCAACACTCCACGAAACAACAGTGATACGGCTACTTATCTCCCATCTAAAAGCATCCAATTAAAACGAACAATAAATGCGGGACACTTCTGGAGAAGCAAAGGCGAACTCAAAGTGAACCTTTTCTATAGACCCCAACTCGTGAACGTGTCAGAGTTAACCGACCAACAAGAACTTATTTACATCGACTTGGTGCGAAGACAATACAGTTTGGAGGATCTGACAAGAGCGATGGATGATTGGGGCAGTTGGAGAGATAGAATCAGAAAAATATAAACAGTGAAAGTGACTTGATGATGATGACGATGATTTACTCAATATAAGTGAAACACCAACTAAGGATAAAACGAATGCATCAAATGTCATCAATAAGATTAAGAGAGAAATTAAGTGAAGACTAATCTTATGTTCTAATGATAGCCGTTTTTAAAAAATATTATCAGGGTATGAGATTTGCTTCCTCAATTTTGTTCCTCATATATACTGAGTACATATATATGCATTTCTTCGTGTAATGGAAAATATATTGTTCTTTCTCATCATCATACCGTAATGAGGAACCAGTTATATTGATACATATGACTTATTTTTCGTGCCGAACTAAACATCTAAAATGAAATTAACTCATCTCACAAGTCATATTTCCTAATTCATATGCTAATACTAAAATATTGTAGCATTGTGTTTAACTCATCAAATCTTGTAAGATAGATAATTGCCTATGATAAAAGCAATCATACGTATTTTCGTTAACAATCTAGAGGCCACTTTTAGAGTACAGGTTTAAATTTCAACTTTCAAATGTTATCATTTTATTCAGCTAACTTGTTTTCCAAAAGTTGAACTTAACCTCATTAAATGATAGTAAATGCATAGGTAAATGTGTGTAAAAATAATTCTCATATGCAGCTATTAAATCATAGAAGTGCTTTCCCATTCAAATTAGTTATTGAACTGCTTTCTGATTTATGAGAAAACAACATAGTTTCATAACATTTTTAATCTTTTTTTTACATTTGACAATTTTTACATTTTATAAGACAGTAGCCAAAATTACTCTCTTGACATCAACATTTAAAAAATAGTTTTCTCATTAATTCTCATTTTGAAAACTTAATAGTAATCATCGTATTTATGTTGCCACATTTTTCATTTTAAATACCAAAAGAAAAACAGAGAAATTAACAAAAAAGAAAACAACCCCACCCAAAAAAAAAACATGTTTGAACGTCAAATTTCTGTAATTTTGAAAAAGTTTTCCTTTTCCCCAAATTAAGACATATTCAAATCTTTACCATTTATTTCTGACAATTGGTTTTCGGTTTATTAATTTATTTTTGGTTTAGCTTCTAATGCGAGTTAACTAAAGACCGAGACTGCTAAAATTCTTCTCGGTTAACTTAACTTAGGCAAATGATATTGTTGATAAAACGTTCTGTTTAATCAAAAATGTACATAAACCTTTCTCAGGCGTATACATCATAGGTTTGATTTTAATGTTATGTCGACTCGTTTGGGGTTATTTTATGCCTCGTTGTTAGGAAATTAAGTTCATGGTACGTTCATACCTAGTTTTTTTCTCTTGTTTATTCTGAATGTATTTTTTTTTTGCTACTGTCCATCGAATACGAATTGTAATTAAAAATATCAATTTGGCCCAAAAATGGGACCCTAAGATGTACTACTACTTCTGGCTCGAGTGAACCAAGGAGTAATAATAATGAATGGGTACTTCACACTCTTCAGAGCTTAAGAAATGGAGCCTCATCATTAAAGCTAGTTTAATGTCAAATCCCGGATACTTCTTTTTCGTGGACTTTACCACTCTACATGGGATACAGTTTTGGCACGGCTGGTATAATTCATAGAACAAGAAGTAATAATATTAAAACGATAATAAACCATATTTATCCTCCCAGGTTACACAACTCACTAAATCTTTAAAATAGTTAAACAGAAACGTTGCATTACGAATCCATTGATGTAAACCATTTACGAAACCAAGCCGGACAATTTAATGAATGTATTCAGAGTAAGAGACAATATATTAAACACCTGGATATATTCATGTTTTTTTCCCCTAGTTTGCTTTTTTTTAACAACGGCTCTTTTAAGAAATGTCGTTTGAAGTATTTAAACAAAACAGTTTTTCATTTTTCCATAAATTATCTTGAATAATATCCACATCTTTGATGATGATGTAAATCCGAATAATTCGATGAAATATAAACTATTTAATTCACCGGATAAAACTGATACATGGGGAAAACAATCAGAAAATGATATTGATAAATCTACCCAATAGAGAAAAAAAAAATTTCCTTTGAAGAAAATTATCAAAAAGTAAATAAAAATAAATCGTGTAGCAATCCAACTCTCTTAAATAAATTTACCCACATCGACACGTTTCAATATTGTCTAACGAACACATTCCGTTAGAAAGTATTTGGGAACAAAAGCAGTTACGTCCCTTTCTAACAATGTCAGAGCTGTAGTAATTGTTATAATCTCATTTATGTGTCAAATAGATTTGTTCGAAAAATGTTAGTATTGAGTAGGGATGCTTGAAATGAAGCATCTGTTCACCCAATCCCTGCCAGGAGGAAGACATGACACAAGGTCAATTTATAAACGGAGAAGTGTGGGTTCAAATCCAGCATTCTTTTTTCCTAAAATGGTTTCCGAAAAAAAGCTTATCGACCAGGTCTGCTCATCTATTAATCCATAACGGGTAGGATAGCAATTATTTTTTAAAGTCTTTGTGTACAAGATCAGCCAAAACGATGGATGATAGGGATGGCTTGAGAGAGTATCAGGGAAATTCAAGCTAGCTTTGCGCGACTTGATGATGATGTGTACATTGTTTGTATTAGATAGGAATACTTAGTACTCAGTAAATGTATAAATACAATATTATTGAACAGGAACCGTCGCTCGATGCTATAAAAATGCTTATAAATTATTTATATTAGATCGGAATATATGATACCATATAACCTCTTATCATCAAACTGTTGAGTAGATTAGACACAATGTCAAATAGAAAAGAAATAATTATATGTTAGACCCCAAGCCACATTGGAGTGAGAGGGAATGAAAGAGCAGACTCAGCAGCTAAATCGGCCTTAGATCTGACACCCGATAAATACAGGATCCCATATACTGACCTGAAACCAACAATTAATTAATTCCTTCACACAAAATGGCTACAACAATGGAGCAATAACATCCACAATAAACCCTTTCAAATTCCGCCCACCTTAGGAGATTAGAGACCAGCATCGAGGAAATCAAGAAGGGAACAAGTTATATCCCGATTGCGAATTGGTCATACAATGCTTACTCACCCTTTCATTTTTAAACAGGAACCACAACCACAGTGTTTAACCTGCCAAACAACTTTCACGGTTAAGCACATTCTTATAGAATTCAGAACTTTCGCTGTTATCAGAAAGCGATTTTTCAAAGTAAATAACTTAACCGATCTGTTCGAGAACGTCAAAATAGATGACATTCTGTCCTTCTTGAGAGAGACAGAGTTGTACCAAAAAATATGACAACTTAAAACTGGTTAATCTTGTGCAAACAAATGAAATCCTGCTAATAGAAAATTCTACCTACCTTAATATTCGTTTTGAAATCTTTGGTAGAATATGTATGTATATATATATATAGACCGAGTTTGGCGTTGAATGACCTACAAAGGTTGATATGCCATAAAACCCAAACAACCAACCAACTAACCGCGTGCTAAACAATTATTATAGACCGAAAATGTGATAAAAATGATGGCAGTGGTCAATTGAAAATTTAAGTAAATATGGTTAAATTTAAACATTAAATACTAGATTAAAAAGCCGCTTTGAATAACACATTAAGTGTTGTTATGCCGTTAAATAAACCAAAAACAACATCCAATTGTGCCTATGGATAATGTGTAAACCCAACATTTCAAATGTTCTATTCTAAACACGTTTCTTTTTAGTTACGTTTATTCTATTTATCGATCAATACTTGATGATCATATATTTTACGATAACAAATAATTGTATAATTTAATCTTAGCGAAAAATACTTCCATTTCCATGGTACGAGAGTATCATAGTCAAAAGAATAATATCATAAAAAGACAAAGTCGCACTGACATTTCATGAATTTAAAGGCAGCTTTATTTCCTTACATACGAGTGAGTATTTTCTTTAAATTATCTGTTTATACAGAACATTATATCATGAATAATAATGGGGAAATCATTTTTATATTTGGTACCTCTGATATGCACAAGGTGAATACCTGACAGTTGATTACACTGACTTCATAACAACATAAGTTATTGTCAGCAAAGGCACAGTGGCTAACGCAAAGGACAGCGACATCTCATTTGCTGAGTTTGAGCTTAGTACTATTAGTAAAAGTACGTTCTTTTCTTGACTAATATACTTGGGAAAGGTATGAACCACATCATCCCTCCATCTGTAGGTTGAATAGTACTACACATAGAGTATCTAAAGGATGGTCTGGCCACTTTTAATCTGCGAAGGTCGTACGTCATTAAACAAAGAAACCAAACTAAACCCGTAAGTTAAAGAAATGAAACTGTTATCGCATTATATATATATATATATATATATATATATAGAGAGAGAGAGAGAGAGAGATAAAGAGAGAGAGGGGGTGCATAAAAACGTTCTAAACCTCACCCAGTAAAAAAAGTATACCAAAATAATCTTGTGTTAACATTTTCTAGTTTGGTAAGAAATGATAGTGTGTTGCCGAAACAAAAAAATGTCCTGCAATAATCTTTCAGGGAACTTTCTGAACAACACACCCACACACACTGATAGATAGATACACACACTCACACCTACAGAGATAAACCGCTGAGTATCCTATCTTTTTTTCTTTTGATGCAGTTCCCAATAATCTCACAAAATAATATAAACTGAAATTTGAAGATGTATTCAAATCATTTTGGCGACAATATTACTGAAAAATTTTGGAAAGATCAATTGACTTTTCGTTATTTATTTCCATTTTAAGGTTTTATTAATTACCTAAAAAAACGTAAGGGTGAAATATTAACGTAAATATTGAAATAAATCTGCATACGCATAGAGATACGCCAACTACTGTCAGTTTGTTTCCTAAGTGAGAGAATGTCGACTTTCCAACTAGTTATCTCAAATATTCAGACTTGAGCTTCGTATTTTGAAGAGAAAAAAAACGGCATTTTTCTTCCATTAGAGTCTTCACACGAACGTTCCTTTTAAATCTGCAATCGGTGAAATAAATAGCTATGAAAATATAGAGGATTAGTAAAAGAAGGAAGACAGAATGATCAAACAACTAAAAACAACGAGGCAAAATTGTGCATATATCAACGTTTATAATGTTGAATTGACTGCGTTGACTAAATATTTGGGGAAAAAAAAACGCGAGACGTTTTGATTAATATGCAGAGAAATGTTTGATAAGATGTAAGCTAAGAAGAAAAAAGAAGAAAAAACTGCCCAAAACCAAAACAAAACCCAAATCAAAGAAGATACTATAAAGTGCTTCTCTCACTTTGCCCAACTTTACATGGATGTACGTGATATCCGTTAAGTAAATATCTTTTTACACGGCGAAGCTTAATATATGGGCTCCATGTCTGCATTTTTTTCTTTTTTCATTTTTCGGAATATTTTTCATCCATTTTTACAGACTCGTAAATCTCAATTTCTATTTAAATAAACTGAAAAGATCTTTGGGCTATGGAACTATATCATCACACAAACACATATACACACCCAAAAGATGAATCATATATATCTATGGTATTCGTATACTAATTGTATACCAAGAAAAATATTTAAACAAAGAGTATCAATATGTCCACTCTATAAAATACTTAAGGGCAATGCTTAAAAAAGTAATACAGACAAACATTTCCTCTTTAGTTGTTATAATTTCTGAGACGAAGCTTGGTGATTTTTATCATTAAAGGTTTTCGCAGGACACATGGTGTAACGGTTATAGGCTTTGGTTCTCTAAGTTTCTAAGGACACAATCTTCTGGAGGTTACATGTTCAATCCTGACTGCAGGCGAGTATCAATACAGAAATACATAACACTTGTAACCGGTTCTGGCTAACAGAAGCAGAACAGGTGACCCCCGTGGATTCAGTAAAGGATGTAGTTCGAAGTTTCGTGAAGGTTCCCGAGTTCGACAAACACCTGAAGAAGGCCGGAGCACATATCGGCCAGAACGTTGTGGAAATAACAAGATGAGGACAATAGTCCCAAAACCCTTAACGATACAGATTTCCTCTTAAACTCCCTCTCATTTATATATATATATATATATATATATATATATATATATATATATATATACACGTGTGTGTGTGTGTAGTTGGACAGCAGTCTTTCATTTAAGCAAGTTTGATTGAATAATAAAGACATTTTTTTCTATATAATCTTACTAAGATCCTTTCAAGTTTCCTGATCAGTATCTTGATTTTAGGTGGGAATTGATGAATGAATTTTCCAAAATTGTCTGAGCGCTTTCTGACCAGGGGTTGCTTGCATGTATAAAGAGTATTTTTGAAAGAGTTTTTTAGTTTTTTCATAACATTACAAAATTAAGAAAACGCAGAGTTGGATAAAACTGAGATGCAGATGAATTTAAAAAACAGAACGTTATCAACGGAAATAGAATATTATCAAAAATATGGAATATTTTTTAAAGAATTAAAAAAGATAACTCAGGCATTTAAGAACATTGTCGCTGTTTGCAAAATTAATTCTTTTGTTTTTAGGTTTTTTGTTTCTATATGTCGGGATTCTAGGATTTTTGGTCGTAGCTGATTAATTCCGTGTGCTATTATAGTATTGTTTTCTACTAGAATTTTTTGAAATGTGGATTTGGGAATAGAATGGGTTTTAAGATATAAGGCTCTGAAGCTAGAAACATTAAGGTGCCTAGTGTCAGGAACAGGATACAACACAAGATCAGTTTTTAAGCAGTTTCGCGCGGTTCTGATTCATATTTTATAGTACATATAAATTCATATTGATTGCCTTTTAATAATATGCATATATTATCGACTATAACAACTGTTTAAAATCTCAAAATCAAATGCACACACATGCTTCTAGAGTCTAAAACAATATTTTTCACATAAATTTATTCCTAGATGAATTTTTCCTATACATATATGTTGTCTGCTTGGGATGAATTGACTGCACAGGAGCAAATCTACCCAGAATCCCTCTTGTGTTTTAATTCATTGTAGTATATCGTGTGGTTATTTTTAGTAGGGAGGAAAGATAAATTTAGTTGAGAAAGTATGAAATAGTCAATTACAATTTTAACTTTTTTCACCTTCACTTTACTTTTGAAGTAGACCTCCATCTTGACATGAAAAAAGATCCAACTTTTTATCTCCAACTTAGAGTATGATATATGCCTTGTTTGTCGGAATTAAAAAGGGCTGATTACATTCTGGGGTTAAGACATTCCACCAAAAAAGAGGGCATCAAGGAAAAGACACTAAACTTAATCTGATGGTAGGGACCCAATTCGCAAAATCGGAGAGTTAACATTCTTTTTAATTGTTCCTTGGTTCAATCAGGAATGTTAGTTTCTTTTAAGATACCCTATATAGGGTACATAGATCTTTTTAGAAACTAATGATAATAATGTTCAATAGTGCTCAAGTCCTAACGGCAACAACCCACTAAGCGCCAACTATACGGCCACCTGCCTCCCAGGAGGAAAACAATCCAAGTTAGACGAACCAGACATGCAAAACACTACTGGAGAAGCAGGGACGAGCTCATAAGTGATGTACTCCTATGGACTCCCACATATGACCAACAAAAGCAGGACGACCAGCTCGAACATACATACAGCAGCTATGTGAGGATACGGGATGTAGTACTGAAGACCTGCCAGAGGCGATGAACGATAGGGAAAAGTGGCGAGAGAGGGTCAGGGATATCTGTGCAAGCGGCATGACATGATGATGATGATAATAATACTGCATAGCTTATACCAACAAAGTAATTCCAGAACGAACTGGTACTTGAATTTATAATATCTTCCTAATAATTATTCTAGTAACTTTAAACCATATAACAATGTGCAAATAATCGACTGATGAATAGGGATTATATAGTAATAAAAAAAGTTGGCGACCATAGTCGAGGGTGACCCGAAGGCTCCCTTTTCGATAGCTACTACACCAAGGTGTAGGGGAGGGCGCTACTCCTTCCCAGGATTGCTCTACTTTACCCTTGATCCGTACCTTATAATGCTGAGTGTTAAGCAAGGAGGCATCAAGTACCATTTTTTGAGTCTTTGGTATGACTCGACCAGGGATTGAACCCAGGTCTCCCGGCCCATTGGCGAACACTCTAACTGCTAGGCCAATGTCCGGTATAATAGTAATAATTGGTAGAAACTTATACAATTATTATGATTAGATAAGAATAATTGAAATCATGAAACTATTTCGTCCAGTTAGCTGGGGGTGCAGAATAAATATACTGACTGCATCTCTGCAGAAGGTTAGGACACCTACATTGAGAGTCCTGATAAATGACATTTAACAATCAGATGGTGACTTTTCAGTAATCCTGGTGCTTCGGGAAATGCTGAGTACCAAATTATAGCTATCGCTCCCAGGTCCATTCAGAATTGAAGAGGTAGCTCCTGATAGGGTCCTATATATGGTTCAAATAGATTAAAATTCTGTCATTACGCTTAACTAAATTGTTTAAAATTAACTGTTTTTACATTTAACTGTGTCTAAGCAAAACTTGTGTTCTCATGCTAAAGTGAATTGTTTGAAATAGAACTTTTTCATCATTTAACAGTGAGTAAAAAATGACAGATATTTCAACTGTTAATTATACATACAAATACTTGAAACCATTTAACTCTTTTGACATACAAAACTGAATTGCTCGAAATAGAACAGTTTTTACATTTATTTTTGTGTAAACAAAACACTCTAATTGAAGCAATGACTGTGTAAATAAATTACTCAACTTAAACTAAACTGGTTTGTTTAAAATTAAGTGAAACCATTTAACAGCGTACCACAAAAAAAAAAAAAAAAGAAAAGGCGAGCAGAGGCTTCTTTAAAAATATCTTGAAATTTAAAAAAAAACTGTACTTGTTTGAAATAAAACTATTTTTGATATTTGAACTGTGCACTTATGCTATACTAAATTATTTGAAGTGCAACTATTTATATCTCTGAAAATGGATTTGGGCATGAAATAACCTACGATGGTGGTTATGCCATAGAACCAAACCAAAACCTACTATTGTCATAACTCTGTGCAACTAATCTTAAGAAACGAAAGTACACAAAATATTAATATTGATATATATTTAACGCAATTACCTCAAACCCAAAGATAAAAATACCCTTGAAGGGTAGACGTATCATTTAATAAATAAAAACAAACACACACACACAAACACACATACATTCATGACCAAAGGCAGAGAGAGAGAGAGAGAGAGAGAGAGAGAGAGAGAGAGAGAGAGAGAGAGAGGGATATGTATATACTTATATGTCAACATACAGGCTAATTCCAAGTGGGATGGTCAACAACATTCTACAATTATCTACTGATTATTTCATTTCCCGTTCGGCCTATGTATTTAGAATGTCCCGGAAATATTTACACAAGCATAAGCATCAAATTGTATTTGATAATTTCTCATTGAATCTATTAAAAATAAGAGCGTTAAACATATTATATTTGATGCATATGCGTCGAAAAAAAGGATTGTAATATTGATTATAAATTCAATGAATCTATCACCAAGTAAGAGAAGCATTATTTCATAGAGAAAATCGGTCAACCATAGATGAGAGGCTCAGAAAGATTTCTCATGTTAGGAATGAGAGAAAGGAGATTTCGGGCTCTTCTAGTATGCTTTTTTAGATTATATTTTAATCCCTTAAGACATTAAGAATCCTTTTTGTAGAGTATCTCTCTCATATATATATATATATATATATATATATATACACACACACACACACAATGCAAATATGCATAAACAAAGACACACACACATGTGCGCAAACATATTTATCTTTTGTTGTATACGTAAAACTATTATGCATTCATAAGTAAGTTGGTCGCCCGTAGTCGTGGGCGACCAGAAGGCACTCTTCTGAATAGCTCTAACTGCGAAGTGTACGGCAGGCTGCTACTTCTTTCTCTGGATTTCTCCACTTATCCTTGGTTGGTATCTTATAATGTAGAGTGTTAAGCAAGGAGGTATCAAGTACCATTATTTGAGTCTTTGGTATGTCTCGACCTGAGAGAGGATCCCGCTCTTCCGGGCCATTGGCCAACACTCTAACCATTATGCCAATAGCTTGGTTTGCAGTCATACTTGCAAATAATAATTTACGATATACAATATAACTATATACTATATACCATCTAATTATATATGAATAATCGTATATATCTGTAGCTATCGATTGTTTCTTACTTAAAATTTATACGTATCCTGACACCTAACTTAGGTGAAATTTGATCAATTTCACAGAACACCGTTTGAGCTGTGAGATTCATGGAGAACAGACTGCCCAAAATATGGGTTATGCATATACATATATGAGGTGGGTAGGGCTGTCATGTCTGCCGCTAGCTTTTTTAGAGTCTATAACCGATCAACCACTCGGCAATAAAAAAGTCTTTTCCTTTTTTCGATTTACTTTTTTGATATTTTGTAAACAAATAAACATATTTATGCAGTATTTCTTTTGAAGAATAAAATTCAGATTTTTACAGAAGTTATAACTATTTATCACAGTTATTTTGTATCGAGCTTTTCAGGATATTATTCCTCTCATCCCTTTAGCTGACTAGTAATCACTTTATACACATATGCATCCTCTGATACATTGAAATAAATGAAAGCTAGCGAAGGCATCTTCATGATAATTCATTACAAAGTGAACATGTAAGAAATTATCGATTTGGCTCTGTGATTTAGTTTTATTCATAATCAAGAAAAAAATTAACAACTTTCATGTTTCATGGGTTTATTTCATTTTTTCCGAATGCCGCAGTTTATTTTTATTTCCCATTTTACAAACCGGTAGTTTGTTTGTCCTCTAAACAGTAATATGTTCGTTTGTTTTTTAAAGGACTGCTCGCATTTCAAGCTTCATTTTAATCTAATATTTCAAGTTGGATAAATAATATCAAACAAGAATTGTTTTGATATGAACCCTTCCAAGAACTCTGGAACTCCTCCAAGACAGGACTAATCATCAAGAAGCAATTTACATATTCCCCCCCCTATATCTTTTTACATTAGAATGGTTAAAGACACTTCATCACCATCATCATGTAGTGTCGCCAGCTCGGATATCCCTGACCCTCTCTTGCCACTTCTCCCCATCATTCATCGCTTTTGGCCGGTCTTCAGGGTTACATCCCGTATCCTCACATAGCTGATGTATGTATGTTCGAGCTGGTCGTCCTGCTTTTGCTTGGCCATATGCGGGGGTCCATAGGAGTACATCACTGATGAGTTCGTCCTTGCTTCTCCAGCAGTGTCCTGCGTGTCTGGTTCATCTATCTTGTATAGTTTTCGTGATGGGAAGCAAGTGGCCGTATAGTTGGTGTCTTGTGGGGTGTTGTCGCCAGGACTTGTTCAGAAACTATTTAGCTGTTGGATGAACGTGTGACATTATATTTATGTATTAACAAAACCTGTCATTACCAAGATGCGAAACTTAGTTGACTTTTAAGTGGATAACACAGATTTCGTATACCGATAGATATACCAAGTTTAATGAGCCCAGTCTGCTCTACAATTTACCCCTAGATGGGGGAAGAGCAATTCGATTTATATTTTTTCCTAAGAGCTTTACATATCACATACTGGGTAGACTATTTTACCAGCATTGTATCGTTTTTCCTCTATAAAAGGCATGATGGAAATGTTTATAAATATAATAGGGGCCGAGATTCTCTCACGTCTTCTCCCACTCACTTTAACGTATTTTTATACAAAAGTATATACTTATTCAACCTCTACACCACGGGCAGGATGCATCACACAGTCAATTTTTTTAGCGGAGTATAGGCGGGGTGAACTCAGTTGTTTTTTCCTTCGTCAAGACAGATTGTCATTCCAAGTTTAAAGACACCCGTCTGCCTTATAATTTACCTATACATGGGCGGCTGTATTTGTCTGCATACATTTCATGTTGTGCTAACATTGTGTGACATTCGGAAATATTCGTCCAGGATTTGAAATCGGGCCTCAAAGTCCATTTCTGACGACGATAACAGTTTGGTCACGGGTTCCGTCTCACGTGTCCTGAATATTACTGTCTGGGATGGGTGTAGGACATTTCAGCACATTCTAATTCATAATTTAATTCTATTCTTAACATGCACTTCCGTTATCTCTATTTCTACGTATCTTCAATAGTGGCACATTTTACCCAGAACTCCGATTCAATCGGTGAGTTCCAATTTTCCGGTGAGAGTGTCACGTGTAAAACTATTATCTGTTTACTTAAGGTGGTTCATCTCAGAATAAGTGTACAATTGGAGTTCATCCAACAATGATCACATACTGGTCACATAGTTATTATTCAACACAGCTAATCATACAGCTAAGGAGTTTTGGTAAAAAGTCAAACTCAAGTAGAAGTATTCTCTCTTTCCGCATTCGCTTCATTCTTTCTTTTCAATTCAATGTTCATATATTTCTTATTTGCAGCTTTTATTTCACTCGTTCTTCCTTCATTTTTTTTCTTTCATTTTTTCATGCTCCATACCATTTTCTTTCTTGGGATTTTCTTTCTTTTTTCATCGTTTTCATCATTTCTTTTTTGATATTGTTGTCTTCAACGAATTGGGACCTCATAAGTTGCTCTTCTTGATCACATTCCTACATAAAAGTTTATTTTCATTATTAAATACCTGTGTAATAAAGCTTATCACTAATTATATGTCATCATCAGACCAAGTATCGTTAATTGTCTACACCAGCCTGACTTATATAAATATGCTCCATCACTGATATCGAGTAACCTATTTTTAAAGGTGGATTATCTCTCTATCTCTCTGTATATATATATATATATATATACAGATTACATATATATATATATATATATATATATATATATTTAACCAATTCCAAAGAAATACAAGAAAGCATCCTATTTAATTTGATAACAAATTATGCAAATAATATGAAACTCTCTTCAGAAGAATGCATCAGAAAGTTATGAATCTACCTATCTATGCTACTTCTATGTTTGAAGAATTGGAAGTATGCCAACTAATATAACGATTAATAAAATATTACTCTTTTTTACTTTATTCTTTACTTTAAGAAAGTTGTTATATTTACGTAGACTAGCATATAGTTTATTTAGTATATTCTAGTAGTCATTTTAGTTTTAATAGCAGCAATAATGATAGTAATAATAATGAATAAATATTTTACAGAATAAAACACGTTCTCTTTCACCATTGTCAATATCTAACTGTCGTGATAAGGAAGTTAATGTAAAAAACATCAAACCACATAAACGTTTCCCCTTGGACGTTTACTGCAATGATCTAGGCCTCTGAACAAATATAAATGTCTCACGTTTCGCTGTTGGCCATATTAGACATTTCGTTCAGTGAATTATAAACACTTTTTCCTTGCTTTCCAAGTGTAAACGTTGGTTAGTGCATAACATAACACAGTAATAAGAAAATAAAACAGGCCAAGGAATCTTTGAATATATAACTATTTCATTTAAGGTGGCATGCAAAATCATTTAGTAGACGACATATAAACAACACACATAAATCTTTAAAAGACTCATTGAATAGTACTTATTCAGAAAATTATATATAATTATGAAAGATAGTATTATACTTATATTTTATGTTCAACCTATCCTTTCATGTCAGCTCACTTATTTTAGCTTTGGTTTGGTTCCTTTGTTAAATGGCATACTAGAATCAACCTTTCTAGTTCATGCCTTGTCAAAGTCATCCTTAAATAAAAGTAATGACACTATTTATGACATAGCTTGGGGGATAAGGGGGTTCTTACATTTTCCAGTATTATAAATTAAAATGCAAGAATAGAGTTTGATGTCGCAGTTCAATAGGTTATCAACTACACCACGTGGACAGCGCCTGTTTTATTACTGAACACCACAGGTTGAGCGTAAATAAGCGGACATTCTAGAAAAATAAAGTTCATGAAACCGTTTCAAGGTATGGATTTAATTTCCAGATTCTTAAATGTTATGGATACAAGATGTTAATCATAGTTATTTCAAAGTGATAACATTTATAAAGAAAAAGTTTCGAAAAAGACGAAGTGCCTTTTTTGAACACTCTAATTCGTAAATTCATCATTGTAAAAACAGAAAAAGAAATAAGACCTACCAAGAAAGCTCTAAATGCATCAATCCCTTAGCACTATTTGATAAAAATCTTAGTTCCTTTCAATTTTATACTACTTTGCTTGCTAGCATTTGAGCTCTTTTTAATTTCTCAAACACTTTTTAAACGACTGTGTATACTCATCTTATTATATATATATATATATATATATATATATATATAGAGAGAGAGAGATAGAGATAGATACATTAGTGGTGTGATCCCAATAGGGAGCTAAGTTAAAAAGGATTTGGAACATTATTCTTTAATAAAGAATGGATTTAAACCTACTAAAACCAATCCTTGGCGCCTTTTGAACTAGACTTTTCAAAAGAAAGTAATCATACCTAAATTGGAAATTGACGATGAAACTAACGAGGAGTGTCATCACTAAGGAGTGGAGAAAAATCCATCAAGTCACAATGATAACTCTTTTTATATATCCAGATCATAGCTAAGATTTATCTGCCTATATAAAGTCATGGATCTCCCTATTAACTACGTCGGTTTGCCAGTTATCAAGCAATTTTCATTTTTGACCTCATGCAATACAAAGAAATGCTATATATATATATATATATATATATATATATACACACCACTCAGTTTTTCGTCGCTATCAACAGGACACTGAGGTTCATTCTGTCGTATGTATACCCATTTTTTTAAATGGTACATCACTGCATAGCTTATACCAATAATATAATTTTAGAACGAACACTTAGGTCAATTTATAATTGCTTCCTACAAATTATTTTTAGAAATTTTGAGCCATATAACAATGTGCAAATAAGTGACTGATGAATTGCGATTATATAGAAATAATTGGTGGAAACTTATACAATTATCATGATTAGATAAGAATAATTGAAATCATAAAACTATCTGGTCAAGTCAGCTGGAAATGCAGAATAAACAGACTGCATCTATTCAGAAGGGTCGGACACCCCGAGTGAGTGACCCGATATGATACTATATAATCTGATGTTGAGGTTTCTGTAACGCCGGTGCTTTGGGAAATGCAGAGTACCACATTAGAGCTATGGCTTTCAGGTCCACTCTGAACTGGAGAGATAGCAGCTGATAGGGTCCGATATATGGGTCAAATAGATAAAAAATTCTGTAATTACGCTTTACTGAATTGTTGGAAATTAACTGTTTTTACTTTCAAATGTGTGTAAACAAAATCTGTATTCTCATGCTGAACAGAACTGTTTGATCATTAAAGTGTGAGTAAAAAATGACAGATGTTTCAATTGTTAATGATACATACAAATATTTGAACCCATTTAACTCTTTTGACATACAAAACTGAATTGTTTGAAATAGAACTGTTTTACATCAATTTTTGTGTAAACACTCTAATTGAAGCAATGACTGATTAAATAAGTTACTGTACTTAAACTAAGTTGAATTGTTTGAAATCAAGTGAAACCATTTAACAGTGTGCAACAAAAAAACGAGCACATGTTTGTTTAAAAATTTTACGTTGAATTTAAAAATGTTCTTGTTTGGAATGAAACTATTTTTGACGTTTCAGCAGTGTACTTATGCTATAATGAATTGTTTGAAGTAGAACTGTTTGTATCTATGAAAATGGATTTGGGTATGTAATAACCTACAATGGTGGTTATGCCATAAAACGAAACCAAAACCTATTTCTGTCATATAACTGTCATATAACTGAGTGCAACAAATCTTAAGAAACAAAACTACACAAATATATACAATTATATACTTTGACCAAGACTTTTCAAAAGAAATTAATCACAAGTAAAGTGGAAAGTGACGATGACATCACCTAAGAGTGGAGAAAAATCTATCAAACAGTTATAAATCATTTTATATATCCAGCCCGCGGCTAAGTTTCTTCTGCCTATATAAGGCCATGGAGCTGTGTATTAACTACGCCAGCTTGCCAGTTATCAACCTATTTTCTTTCATAGCCTCATGTAATAAAAAAAAACGCAATATATATAACTGCACTCAGTTTCTCGACGCTATCAACTGTCTGGTTAAAGATCCTCGAAGACATAATAAATATGTACATTAAGTTTCATTCCGTGGTATGTGAACCCAGTTTTTATGGTAAATAACACATTTTTTTAAAAAATTCACCATTATGATAAGGCTGACATTAAAAGAAATGTATAAATAAAAGATAATACAGCTCATGAGAAAATATGAATAAAACAATTACGAGGGAAATTGATTGTAGAAGAATAAGTTTATCGAAGGATTCGCCAATACTAAACAGGGTTTATAACTGCACCTTTTTCAAGGAAGTCACTAACGATAGCTCCTTTCATAAACTAGAAGAGTGCCAACATCATCTTCTTTTCTGATGGATGAAATCGGAACCTTTTCTTCTCTAGAGAGTGGCTGGTTCCACTCTAAGCGTTGTCTTTTCGAATCTGGCTCGTCATAGAAAACCCATGTGTAGATCATTTGCAATTCTTTTTTTTTTTTTTTTTTTTACTTAAGCCTGCTTCAACGTATACATCACATTTTTCTGTTAAATTCACATGGTTTGCCCTTCTCATCAACGAATAATTCGATTTCAGACATCTGTTCAAGAAGAGCACTGATAACCGCCATTTTGAAAAACCTCTAAAGAAATATTTTTGCGAGATTGAAATATTTGTTTCAATAAAAAATTCAAAACACATCTCAGTTTCCTCTTAATTATTGGATGGCCTTCGTATAAAACAAAAATGTTTAATCTTGCCTTGTGACGCATTTTTTAAGAAAATGGGAAACAGTTAAAATAAAAAGATAGAAGAGTTATGAGGATTAAATAGAGAACAAGTTTGACTTCCCAAGGCATATTTCTTCTTTTTTATTATTTTGTTTTAATAATCACTAGGTTAGAGCAGCTGGATTCTGACAAAACGGATGGAGAACGAAGATAAGCTGAACCGTGAAGCATTTCGAAGTTTCCAGACCTGCATAATGTAGTTGACACCTTTCACTACCAGTAAATTTGGTGAGCGGCTCCCTGGCCGAAAAGAAAGTGGTAAGTGCGAGAAACGGTCCCCCACGAGATTTAAGTAATTTTGAAAACTGTTAGGTTGTAAATATCTGGAAAACCGACAAAAAACGACGAAAGTTTTTGGCAAGCCGCACCTCTTTGGGGGTTGGCTCTGATTTTGGAAAAAAAGGATCTTCACTTCTTTGATACAAAAACACCAGTTCATGTATTCCTCACTTAACATCAGTCCAGAATAAAGATGCTAAACCGAAATTAATAATTGACGCATTTTTCTGTGACCCCACGCCTGGCTTCTCTTTTTTCAACTTTGCCAGATGTATACGTAGAGATATCTGTTCATCTTGCCTTTGTCTCTGCTAACTTTCTTCAAGACTTCACAATGACAAATCTGCTTCTGTTAAAGGAGAAGTGGATATGCAAAAATAGTTTACAGGGATTCTCCTTGTAATTAATTGTGTCCTCCTTGTTCTTTGTTTTGAACATTCAGTATAAACTCCACAATCCCAAAAAGGACGTGTTATTGAAAACCATCAGTTTATTTTAATTGTATTTATTCTCAGTTCATATTTATATTTTTTAGGTAGTTGTTTCTTAGAAAAAATATTTTGCACGCAGTCCTATAGATTGCGAATAATTTTTAACATATCATTTGGACCCCCAGATGAGACCTTCACAAGGATTTCCATTCGCTGAGTGGATTTGGGAGTAATTGCCATGAATACATACTCCACACTTATCAGCTCTCCAGAACTGAAGTCTTACTCTTAGATCGTTGTAGAATGGCTAAACACCCCTTCAACACTCTACCAGATGGGCTGGCTCATAGCCAAAAATAGCATACGATTAAACACTTCGAGGGTTAATTTAATAATCTTATTAATATTCGGAATGATCTTTCTTCGTTTGGTTATACAGCACTTTGACCCTCCTAAATTTCTGGTAAATTCTCTTGTTAATTGTTTTTAACTTAATGTACCGAGTCTCTTTGGTACATATCCGTTAGCACTGGATACTGGTGCTGAATAAATATATTAAGCACTTATTCTTCTCTGAGCATCTTTCACCTCGACGATACAACACAGATCCAAGTTAATTTTATACCCGTAGCGCCATTTTTTTTTCTGGTGGAGTTCTTATTCCTTTGCTGGAGATACAGTGTATGTATTCTAACCGCCGTCAATATGTCGGTAATCATAAATGAAGATCTCTTCCCTATCGAGTTTAGGAAGTAAATGAACAGCCTTCATCTTCACCAACATTTTACTTATGGCGTACTGATAAAGTGTGTATTTATTTGTTTCATGTGTAATTAAATTTATCAAGAGAGAAAAACCAATAAAAATGGCAATATATTTAATAGTAAATATCTAACATTGAATATTGTAATTCAATATTCTGGCTGTCGCGCGGAACAACATGAGTGGACTTGGTATGTGATTATTATTTTCCTTAATTTTCTTTATATCTTTTCCACATTTGTTTATCCAGTCGCTCCTTAGTACTCGGTAAATCAACTTAGCGCTCCAAAGTCTGCGGCCTCTTTTCTTCAAGTGATTTCCATAAGATTCTTAAGTCGGTTGCATGTGTTTTAAATCATCTAACGTGGTAGCAACGTTTTCTTTGATGAAGTCTGTTATGTGAGAAGAAGCAAATACGAGTCAAGCATTTTGCAAAGAACACCTGCAGACTGAGACCACAAAGCTAATATGGAAATGTGTATGGCACGAGTTAACTTGGAAGCACTTATTCACGTCAAAGTCAAGGGGTTTAGACTCGACATACCAACCGAAAACAGCTCGACTCCATCCTTTAAACTTGATGTAACTATTCACAAATAAACATTTTTCTCTGCAAGAGTGTAGAAACAGACCTAACATTTTAAACGGCTCATTAGAGGGAAAGAACGAGTAAATAACTTGTATAAATACGTGTTAGGTGTGTTGTTTTGTGGAGAGACTTATCTCGAAATCTGGTTTGGTCATTGATGTTTTTTTTCACACAGCTTCTTTTGGGCAGAAATTAGTTCTCAGAGCCCATTCTTCTTCAGGTTTATAAATAGTTTGATTTTTTTTGTTATCTTATCTTATATCATATCAACCTTTTTGGGTTATTTAATGGCAAATTAATAATTTTAGAAGGACAGCTGGGGTAATATTTTACCCATCGATAGGAGGATAAGGGGTTTCATACCTTTCCCAATGGTATTGGTCCGAAAGTGAACGTAAGAGCGTGGCTGGAGTTCGAACTTGCGTAGGACGATTTCGAAGTCCAGCTCTTTAACCATTACACCACGGGGATAACCCCATAACAGTTATCTGTCTGCTAGTTGCGTTGCCGAAATAAAGTTAAAACGCTCTGTTAGTTTTTTTCTATTTACCCATAGCTAGGCGGAGGATAGTCTGTTTCATCGATTTACCAATGGTATCAATGCCATGACAAATGCAAACAATATCGTTCAGAATTTGGACTCGGGTATCCGAGTCAGGTCCCGATTATGATAACCGTAACACCACGAGCTGCTCTTCGTTTTCTTCCTTACTTTATCAACTTCCAGTCCATTAGAAGAATTAAATGCTGTTGCGTAAAATTAGAATTAAATTGACTATAGAGTGCTTCTGATATTAACCGTACGATTCATAGCCAGACCTATTGTATTTTCATGTGTAGACAGAGTAGCGACCGTTTTTTTTATATAATATCAAAAAGTCAGTTGTATTATTTTAGATTCTCGTCAAAATTCTCCCTTTTTTTTACCTTAAAAGGAATCTATACAAACTCATCTTTTTTATACTCCCAATATGTAAGGCAGTATTTCTTACAGAAAAGCAAAACGTTCGCTTTCCAATATTTAATTGTGAAAAAGTAATGAATTTGATAATGCACTTTTTTATTCTATTTCCTAATCACAGGCACCACTTCGTTGTGTGAAACTTTACAAACGAATTCCTCAGATGAAGTACTTCTGGTGATATGGTGTTTGATCTTTATATCTAATCTATGTTCTTTATTATTTAAGGTACCTCGGTAAAGGATAAAAAAAGCAAAATAAGAGATTATTAATGACTCAGTTTACCATAAGTGCCCGTTCCTAACGACATTTTATCAAACAAAAGTAAATTATGTAAAAACGCACCTATGTGGCTGAATTATTTTAGAACAGCATATAAATCTTATATACTAAGAATTATAATGAGTTAATTGAAACCATATGACTGCTTAAATAAATGATTAATATGAACAGAAAAAAGGCACATGAAACCATAAAATTGTGCATACTTTTTTTGTTCGATTGGAATACTTGATAACAAATGATTATTCTAGTAAAAAAACATCCTCCCTAAAAAGCATGATCTTCATGAAACTTTTTAAAAAAATAAGATTTTCATCAAAGCTTTACAAAAGAACCAAATATCAGCATTGAATAACTTCTAACAGATCCATATGCCGTTAAAAGGCACCAAATCCAACAGTAAGTATTAGATTAGAATATTCTAAATTATCTAAATGAGTTCAAAACATGTCACCTTTTTGATGGCACATCAACCATTGTAAGTTTTTAATGCCAAATCCATTTTTAAACATATAAACAGCTCTATTTCAAATAATTCAATTGAGCATACACAAAAAGTTCCATTTCAAATAATTCAGTTTAGCATAAGTACGCTGTTTAAATGTCAAAACATTCCTAATTAAAATAATTCAGTTTAGCATAAGGACACAGTTTAGTTCTATATAACTCATAGATAGGAGACTATCAAATGCTACCACACCAGGCTAAAGTGGACCTGGAAGCAATGGCAATGATGGGTAAGTCCGCATTCCCTAAAGCCTTGACATTACTGGATCCTCACCATCAGAGTGTTCAGTATCATTTACAGGACACTCGTTAGGGGAACGGGCAAAATATATCTAAAAAATTTATACATACATATATATATATATATATATATATATAAATGTTAGAGTAACTTGCACAATACTTTATCAATAAATCTGTCGCCTGATAGAGTTATGAGAGAGAAATTTTATGATATCTAAAAAAAAAAATCTATGAGATTCATGGAAACGCTTTAGATGAATACATTCGGAGGGAGAGAGATTATTCCGAAAAATATATAACATTCTACAAGAAAAAAAGTTTTCACGATACAGCTAAGAATGTATTATCTTACTATTGTACGAAGAAAATAATGGGTACAATCCTGGGAGCCCACACATACGGAAGAGGATAGGGAAAGACACATAAAAAATTCCACCGTCGCAACACACACACACATATATATATATACACACACACACACACATTGTGTCAGATTAAGCTAAGATTTGATAAGCAACTCGATATATGAAGCATATTGGTTGATATTTAGGGAGCTTAAATTTGACATGCACAGTGCCAGGGGATTAGATCTCACATAGAGAATTAGACTCAGAGTAAATGTCTGGAAATTAAGCGTGCAACCCATTGCTCTCTAGCCGAGTCTCATTTATCAGCGTACAGGCATATATATATATATATATATATATATATATATGGAGAGAGAGAAAGGGAGGAGATATTCGTGGTGTAAATGTATTTATCGTAGGAAATAGACTCGGTGACCCGAGTTCCAAGCCTGGACGAGACGGTTTGCCTTTCATATTGCAGTAATAGCATGGAGAAAGCAATGCATCAAATTATTCTGCCACCAACAATAGGTAAATAGAGAAGTAAACTAACCTCTTTAAACTTGGTATGGCAACCAGGCTTGCATTCAAACCTGTTAAAGTTCGCTAAGACAGACCTTGTATCAACTGCTTCTCTAACGGAGGGATTGGTGTGTGTGGGTGTGTCTGTGAGTGAATGAATGAACAGTCATAAAAAAAGTGTCGAGTTATTATTATCATCATCAAATTTCGAATCTCAATCAGGTAAATCTTATACATTGCAAGAAAGCAAGAACAGCAGACCATTTTTAGTGATTTTAATTTTCACTGAGTATCCAACATTTCTTGTCTTCTCTCACATCTAAGGTGATCTTAGTAGACAACTATAAACCTATGAGATGATGTTTAAACTTCGTCTCAACGTGGTAATGTTGATCATCGTTACGTTGATTTGCAATTTTCGACGTAACAGAAGATTGTGCCATGTTCAGCGCAGTAACTGTCAGACTCAAAGCACCGTCATCAGTGCATCTCTTTATTATTTCAAAATCAGAAAAGGCATCAAACAGATAGACAACATTAAAATTAATACAACGGTGCAACTTAACTACATATAAAAAGGCGAATTTTCAAATGTTTCTAACAATCGAAAAATCGATGAAATCGAAATGCTGAATGAGAAATGACAAAATTGAAAAAAAAAATAGTGTTTTAGAACATTATTTCTTATATCAACAAAGTCCACAAATACTGGATATGGAGAAGGACAAAAGCTAAAAAGAATTGTTACCTCACTTCTTCACTTATCATTTTCATTATAAAACACGTATTTAAAAAAAATACACTCATCTGAGGAAACACATAAATGAAATTTACGAAGATTACTGAACATTCTTCGCAATAGGAAAAAAGGCTTCATGGAAAAGCTGATATTAGGGATTAAATTGCTTCACTTTCAGAAAGTTCTAAGTGTATATATATATATATATATATATATAGAGAGAGAGAGAGAGAGAGATGCAAAAGCATAATAAACTACTAGTAATTAAACCTACATTGGGTTAATGGAAATAAAGCAGCAGAAAAAAAACTGCAAAGGTTATACAAGAGCAACGCATTCTTACTTACGTGAAGCTAAGAAGCAACCACCGCCTCATCCATACCTGACTAAATACATTGTGAAACATTCTCATTGAACGTACTGACTTAGCCATTATCAGAAAACTATTTTTAGTGTAAACGATATGAAGGAGCCGTTCCAAATATTGTAATAAAATATCTAATATCATTACTAAATGTGATATATATATGGAAAATATTATAAGAATTTTCAACAAGACAAAATTCATCCAAAAAATTGTTCCTCTACAAGAAATGCTTCAACAAAATCTGTACCTTTCCCCAAGCTGTTTCCAAAATAGAGAAAAATATTTTTACAACGAAACTATTCTCTACAAATAAACTTTCAATTAAATCGGATTCTTTCTAAAAAAAAAAATATTCCTACTAATAAATTCCACCATTAGACCTTTCCATTTTCCCTCTTTTTAACTTGATTTGGCATTAAATGACCGAGGACGTTGATATGCCGTAAAACAAAATAAAAACACACTCACACACATATATGAGAGAGAGAGAGAGAGAGAGAGAGAGAGATAGATAGATACACATTCAGCAGTAACGTGTTATTCTGGCTAGCTAAACATTCCCACATGATATACTGCCGAATATTTTATATTGTCAAACCATATAAACAAGTTTTCTTTTTATATTAATAAAAGTCCGCAATACGTTTTCCACCATCTTTTTTCAATTCGTGTACGATTTTTTTTTTCATTTACTTTTCTTCTCATTTATTGTTCTTTTGTTTGCTTTCATAGTTTATTAAGCTATATTTTGTTTTTTCTATACCCAGGCTGTTGGCTTCTATAGTCTGCCTGGCGGTTATAATAATGCTATGGACATTTTTATCAGGCAATTCATCACCTAATTAATATTACCCGCCTGTGGAATTCATTAGTTCGTTCTAATCTTGTTTCGATATGATTAGCCCCTCCTTACGTTTTCCCTGCAGGAGTGAAGATCACAAGGTGCTTCCGGGTGGGTGGCACAAAGTTTATCTCGAAACCGTCAACATTTTTTTATGTCTTACGAGGGAATTACAAGGGAAGGAATTCAACAGAAAAAAAAAAACAGAACCAACGAGAGAAAAAGACAAAAAAATTGATGAAACAGAGAAAATTGTTGAATGAATGGAATAAAAGAAACATAGCAAAGAAAAAATCTTCATATTTTAGCTTTGGGGTTTGATTTCTTTTGGAACTAGATTAAATAAAGTCAGGTGGACGTTTCCTAAAAAAAAAAATTGTGCATAAAGCTTGTTTACAAGACTTTTCATGTAAAGACTGCAAGCAAGGGTCACGGTACACTAAATAACCTGAAAATATATTTTCGAGAATCAAAGCTATAATGCTGGTTTACAAAAGGCCAATACATGCCACTGGTTTATTTACTGAAATCCACATTATCGCTTTAATTAGAGATTTTCTAATGAAAAAAGGTTACTCTTTTCAAAAACATCATATGTAGAATATCAATTAGAATGTAGGGAGTAACAAATCAAGGAATAATCTGATAATCTTATTTAAAAAGATATTACTAGAAATATGTGAAGTTATATGAATAAACTTTCTTTTTAAGAAAGGAAAACGTGGAATTTATTTTCGAGGCTTTTTGTAACACATCTATTTAATTTATGAAAGTCTGATTAGGTTTTATCAAATAAAACAGTAGAGAATGATAGTGTACAGCACTGCGATTGACAAAATGTGACAGATACTCAATATGTTACCTGTAGAATTTGCTTTCTGACATATTCGCGAGCTTACCGGAAACGTTATAGATGGAGCAAGTATAAACACCAACGCAAGTTTTCTTTCTGGACAAAGCTGTTTTCCTTTTGCTTCATCCTACTGCAATAAAACTATGAATTCAACAGTCCTCCTTCAAGATACGGGTGAAAAGTTGAGCAGAATGAATTCTTCAACCTTGCAAAGTAAATTCGTGTTGCAGAAAGAAAACTGAATTCAAACCTGTTGTACTCCGCTTGAATATACATCTCACACCCAATTAATGTTTCCATGAATTTACAATACTTTACTCATATTTGATTGTAATTTTCATCGGGACTTAGGGCAATATTCAATTATCTGTAACTGACAAATAAATTTGACAATTATGTTATTATAAATTTCATGTAAATTATGCTATCTTGAATTCATGTACAAGACGTTAAACATTATCTCCTTTCCATAGATTCTTTTACCACCAAATTCTATTTTAAGAAACTTTCTTAAAACGAAATTCTCACAATATATTGCTTATATAAATATGTCCCCCCTGAAAATATGTTTTACGAACATTTGTCTATTAATGCCAGTTTTATTGTGGAAAAATTAATCTAATCAAATTCATATTAATGTTAATTCATTAAAGTATGATATAACTGATACTATAACATGCTATTTTGGGTTTATTTTCAAGAGAATAAACAAATATCGCTTTGAAGATAATCTTACACGTCCAATTAACCATCCTGAGCTATTTTCAGAAATTCTTAAGATTACTCTTGGTCTTCTCACTGCACCTTCCATGGATCAGCACCTGCAGACCAGCTACAGCTTCAAGAGCAGCAGTTCTTGAACCTGCATGCTATCAGCACCAGCATAACAGCTCCACTTGAGACGAAGACACAGCAGCTAGCACCAACGGCCGACCTGCTCCAGCTTAACCAAGGAGTCGTTCTGGCACGAACAAGCTACAGCTTTGCAGCATCTAGTCCATGAGTAACTCACTGCTCGGACTAGTGTCAGCACTTGAAGCCACATCACCCCACCCCCGGTTAAACCAAGGATTGAACGAACCTGGACATCGATTACACAGCCTCTGCAACTAGTATCTGCAGCGTCTACTCCACGAGTGATTCAGAAGTTGGACTAGCACCAACATTTCGACCCCACCCCGGTTAAACCAAAGTACTGCACAACCGGGAGATCGAGCCACCAGCTTTTGCTACTAATGCGTTTACATCGTTGACTGTCTCCAGAAACATCTACAACATGATCATTTAGCAATATTTAATATCTGCACAAAGCACAAAGACCACTTTCACCTCCTAACGTGTTTTTGACACATACTAATAGACAGGTGAATCGAAGACTTTCTGCAACATGAACTTTCGACACCACAAACCCAATTGCTACACCTACACACCTGTGTAAGATTCGCTCAATAAAATCTGAATTTAAACTTATCCACTTGACTCGGTCTTCTGTCCTGTCATCTGCCAATCAAACAACACCAATAAACTACTCACGGGACTGACGTATTTATCAGTCCCACAATATATATATATATATATATATAAATAAAATTAACTTAAATCGTGAGTCGAAAATTTTCTACAAAAGTTTCACCTTATCGGATCATCAGGAAGCCTAACTTCGACTAATTCTAACGGAGAAATCGCCGTCTTTTATTCACCAAAAACCCACCGAGCTTAGAATTTGCATAAAAAATTAATAAATAAATGAATAAATATTTATTTATTTATATATATATACATTTTTTTTTTGTTATGCAAATTCTAGGCTAGGTGGGTTTTTGGTGAATAAAAGACGGCGATTTCTCCGTTAGAATTAGTCGAAGTTAGGCTTCCTGATGATCGGATAAGGTGAAACTTTTGTAGAAGATTTTCGACTCGCGATTTAAGTTAATTTTATAATTGGCTCCACTTGTGTTGAGCACTTTAGTAATTGTAGCATTGCAGGATTTGCGGAAGGTTTTTAGTTTTCTTTTGACCACCGACTGCGGATCCCTTGATTTTTTTCAATGGGCGGACGAGGTTGGCCTTTTCTTTCTTTTTGACCAATAATTTTTTCTTTTTCCCCCGGGTGGTGATTCGAGATACTTTTATCTCTTCCTGGCGGTTTTTTTTTTTGGGGGGGGGGTTCTGGTACCGTGAATGCTGGTAGATATTAGATTAGTAAATATATATATATATTGCTCTTATAAATTCAAGTCCATCCTGAAGTTTTTATTAATATCGATTTGTTAATACGAATTTTCTATTATCCAAGGTTGATCAACTCAAATGTGATTTGAAGTAGATTTACTTGAAATAAGTATTTTGTATGAATATTACCAATGAGAAAACTAGTTTTTAAAATAAGGTAAAAATCTTAGCCGGTTTCTTCACCAAACAAAAACCTAGTACCGGACGACCCTCTAAAAATTCGCTGGAAGCAAAACACATTTTACTTAATGAGCCACATCATGAATCCATAATTATCTACAGGTATTTAATTTTGAAACATGTGTCATAAATTATCTCTTTTGGGAGTCAGTTTCATTATTTTCTGTTGAAAAACGTGTCGTTTAATTCCAGGTGAATTTATTTAACACCGACATAGATAATCGCTACTCAAATGTATACATTGGAAAACGAAGGTGATTATTTTATTAAATGGTCTTTAATGATTCTCCGTGAAGTAATTAAACGCTGTTTGAAGGAATGCGTGAAAGATTAATCAGACACCTTATTTTTCTGAAAAAAAAAATCGATTGATAAGTTCAACCGTAAATAGTGAAATTTATTTATATCTATATACGCACAAATAATGGATTATAAATGAAAATTAAATTTCATGAACAGAAATGAAATATATATATGTTTTTTAGACGTGCAGAGCTGTGCACACCTAATTTGGAATATTTTCGAGAGGAATACATAAATTATATACAAATAAAACGAAGTATTTAAACTAAGTAATTACTTCATTTCTTCGGTGTCTTACCCACTTCTCCGAATCTTTCCACCAATATGTGCAATTATTAATATATGACGTCTCAACATTTTTAATAAGTTACAGGTTTTCAAATAGTATTTTTCTCGTTAAATGTATTTGAATTAATTTAACTCAAGTAAATTTTCGTGGATCTGCACAGTAGTTAAAAAAATTACATCAATTTTGGAGATATTATTTCTTACCGGGCCATTGTCCAAAGGAGTAGGGTGTTCGCCAAAAGCCCGAGAGACAGGGGTTCCGTCCTAGGTCGAATCATGCCAAAGACAAAAAAATGGTACTCGATTCCACCTTGCTTAACACTCAGTATTATAAGGTAAAGATACTATTTACCAACCCCTCCGCTCGGGCAGGATGTGACACAAGGTCAATGTTTAAGCGGAGTTTAACAGGTTTGAATTCAGAGTTTTCCTTCTCCTAGACTAGTTGCCTAACCAAGGCTGAAGAACCTAGTCTGTCCTACTATTTACTCATAGCTGGAGGGAGAATAATTGGATTCATACCTTTCCTAACAGTATTAGTGCTATGTGAAATGCAATCAGTCTCGTCCAGGATTTAAACTCGTGTCGCCGTGTCCATTTCCTACGACGATAACGACTACACCACGGGCAACTCCATACATAAGGTAAAGATCAAGGGTAAAGTGGATCAATCCAATGAATAGAATAGCGCCCTCTCCTACAGCTTGGTGTTGTAGCTATTGGAAAAGGAGCCTTCGGGTCACCCTCGACTTAGGTCGCCATTTTTTCCTATTTCTATTAGATAATCCATAATGCATGTTTAAGCAATGATAACGAGGCAAAAATTGTTCGCATATTTCCTAATAATCTAACAACATTACGAATGATAGGTTTGGTTGGGTTTTATGGTATATCAACCATTGTTGGTTATTTAATGACAAATCCAGTTTTATATGTTCTATTTCAAACTATTCCGTTTAGAACAAGGACATTTTTTTCTTTACACACTTAAATGTCAAACAATTCAAATTCCAACAAATCAGTTTAGCATAATTATGCAGTTTTCAATTCATATGATTTATAGCCCTCTTTAAGGTGCTACCACTCCGGACCAGAGTGGACTTGGGAGCAATGTCAAGGAAGGAGCAATCTTCATTCTCCAACGCTCCAGCATTACTTAAGCCTCACTATCAGATTGTTTAGTGTCATATCTAGGTCATTTTGGGACGTGGGGAGACTTACCTCTCTTTAGAGATTCAGTTCGTGTATTCTGTAGCTCCAGCTGACTTTGCCATTTTATGAATGAGTTATTCTGAATAGAGACATTGAATCCACAGGAAATATGCTACACTCACAGGCGCACTAAGTTCAAGAGATAGTTAATGCAAAATACAGAAATCTCAATTAACTATATTCCAACGACATGTCAAATCATCAAACGTTATTTTATGCACAGAGGCTAGAAAATCATTGCCCGTTCATGTTTAATATTTTTTGCGTAATTGTTTCTATTTTTTTTTTTTTTTTTTTTTGCCCACGATCCTTTTCAAAAAGATATATTCGACACATCGTTGGGACTTTAATAGACACTACCACCCCAGCTTACAGTGGACCTTGGATCAATGGCATTGAGTGGGTACTCCCCACTTAAAATATAACCAGAACTAGAGACTAATCGTGAGGTCTTGTTGATTTTCATACTTATGACATATTTTTGGGAGGGGGTCTTACTATGTATTGAAACAAGATTAAAGAATAACATGTGCAAATAGTCCCCTCGTTAAAAGTTATGAAAGTTATCTGGACCCCACATTTGAGAAGAAAAAGTGAATATTGTCGAATAATGACGATTTAGCCATGTCCACTAAACTTTCTTGTAAAATCTACAATTACTTCGCCTAATGTGTAAATATAACGAAAATGTATTGGATTTTCAGAAAGTGCAATTTCCGGATGAGTGTAAGGCGATGTTGGATGGTGTCGACAGTGATAGAAAAAAGTGGAACCTGAAATCCGACATCATTAACAACGAGGACAGTTTTACGCATGGGACAGAAATCCTAGGTAACGAGTCGGTTGGGTTCTGCAAGGTGAAAGTGTTAAAAAGAACTCAACCTATTTTGAAATTAAAATCATGACATTTTCATGCACGACAACACTTAAACCTTGTGAAACTGTTAAATAAATCTCACTGGTTCCATCAACATGTTTCCTCGTCGGGGTGACAATTATATAGTGATATTTCGGCGAGTATAGGCTGAAACAGCCCATTCTTCTTCCGGTCATCAATATGTTTTAACTCAAAGTTTTCCTTCTACAACTTTCGATATTTAAGTTATAGGGTTTAGCCGGCACATCGTTGGTTTTAGAATATCTGGAGTTGTATCTTACCCAAAGTTATGACCACTATGTGAAAAGAAAACGACTTCGTTCGGGAACTGAACTTAAATAACCGAATACATTCATTATGATTATTACCGTTGCAACGTATGATAGGTTACACACACTGCAGACTTATGTTATGGCAACCATGTTCTCCGAATCTGAGTCCGAGTCTAAATCGAAAACGATTTCGGGGCGCACTGGTAGAATTGGGAATATCATAGTACAATAATTAATCACTGTTATAAAACAAGATTGCTTTTAATTAAAAAAAAGGAAGATAGAAACCAAACAGTAAATTTACTCAATATGTCCACTATTTTTTTCATTAATTGCATCACCATGATATTGAAACGATTAGAATGCTTTCAAAATAAATTCTTCAAGCGTTCAATTCAATTCCTCTACAATAGCAGTCTTAACCAAGCCAACATTTGGATGGAAAGATGCATTTGTTTTGTTTTCTAAAATGATCCATATAGCGTAATCAAGGGGGTTAACATATGGGCTTGAATCTGGTTTAGTTGCTGCCCTTATAGTTTCTTCGTGGAATTCATTAGCGTACTCATTGACGTTGTGGGGTCCTTCTTAATCGCCGTAGTGAGAGCATTTAAAAAGCCTTTTTTTCATTATTTTCTTCAACCCTCCACTCTCCCTGTTTCTTAAAAATCTCTTTTTCAGTAAAAGAAATTCCTTTTCTGTATACGGGGCACAAATAAACTTTGGTTTTGTTTCGGCGTTAAGCAAATCGTAGATTCTCTTTCGTTTCTTTTGTTGCTCACTCATATTGGGCTGACATTCTATTTTACAAAAGTGCTTTAATACTACAGCTAAACATTAAAATATAAATTTATCTCGTTTTTCTTTTTAAATTTTACTTACGACTTTAAAAGAAAACGTTTTAAAACTTATTCCTTATTTGGCTTCCACACTCTGCAGAGCTTAGTAAAGTGACAAGTTTATGAAAGCAACAATCATTTTGTATCTACAAATGATATTTAAGAGTAATATTAGCTTTTCAGTAAGCCATTATGATAGAGTCAGTTATCAAAATCAGTGATTTTAATTGTAGGCTACGTCTTGTGATGAAAGATGATCATTATAATGCAAAGAAATAATAATTATCTGCATTGCTATTGCAACCGGCGTGTCATGAGTTATTTGGCATGCTTTTATCTATGATGTTTTTTGGTTTGACTTTGGTTTTCATTTTTTATATTGCATGACGACACAGTGATTTTTGAGGAAAACGCATGAAAAGTGGAACGTTCGAGAAATATTTGAAATATGTATTCAAGTGTAAGTTCAATTTTGTTTTATGCTATGACCAAAGATTTGAGAATATTCCATACATAAAAAAAGTTTTACAGATGAAGACAATTTCGTGACTTTGCCATCATAATATTTTAAAAATTATTTTCATCTTTCTTACTTTTATAAAAGATTGAAATGCAATTTATTTGTATGTTCTCACGAGATATACCAGGTTCAAAACAGAACAAATCCTGTGACATAAATTCCCATGATTCTTTTAACAGTCACACACACACGTGTGTGTGTGTGTGTGTGTGTGTGTGTGTGCTTAAGACTTCGATTGTATCATTTATCCAGCGGAACAAAAGTTTCTCAAATACACTTGAATATTTTTTTGCATGCTATAATCTTGAGCAAACATTCGTATTTTTATTTCTCGAACAATGTCTTCACACGCATACAAACATTGTATAAATTTTCGTTATACTAGGTTTTACTCGTGGGTTTATGGTTCCCCTCGTAAACATACGGACATAGCAAGCAGGGTTCAAATGCAGGACGAGGTCATCTACGTTTTCACGTACTTCTAATAATCTTAAAAATAGTACGGATCCAATTATTCTCCATCATCCTATAAGAAAATAAGAGTGGAGAATGGGTCCTTCAAATTAGTATGGCAATCGGACGGGCAGAAGAAAAACTGAATTCAAATATCTTAAAATCCGCTTAAAAATTAACTTTGCATAGGGTAGTATATATATATATATATATATATATATATATATATATATATATACTCGCATTATTATACACAAGGACGCACATATATTTATATACATATATGTTAAAAATCTAAGTACGACGAAGGAACGTTTTAAGACGTATCGGGAGATTTCTTTTGGGTTATTTACTTTTCGATTTTCTCAACGAGCTTCAAAGTTTGATCATCGTCAATTGAAGAGTTTGCGTATGGAATTTTTGACAGAGTTGTAATATTATGAAAGAGCAGAAAATGAACTGCTAAAGTAGTATATCCTTTCATAGAATAAAAATGATATTTTGGTATCCAAATATCCTTAAATTATCAACTACGATAACTCTCTCTCTCTCTCTCTTTCTCTCTCTCTCTCTCTCTCTCTCTCTCTCTCTCTGTGTACGTATGTTTGTATTTATTTAGCAACCCATCCACATCAGCAAGATGTGAAACACCTCAATTCATTAAGTAGAGTTGAACAGGTTTTAATACTGAGTTTTTCTTCTTTCAGACCAGCCATCATAGCAAGTTTCAATGGTGCAGTCTCCACTAATATTCACCCCGAACAGTAGGAAAAATAATTAGATGTCTCCCTTTCAAAAGTATTTTAGTGCTTCGTGAAATCCTGATAAAGGATTTTAACTCAGATTGGCGAGTGCATTTCTGACAACAATAACCATTACATCACGAACGTCTTATATATAAATAGTCTAAATTTCCTTCAATTCAACATAGGGTCAGGTAAAGCATCTTCATATTAAATGTGTCGAGAGTAACCCATGTCTCAACGAGTTGCCTTCAAGGTTAAATATTATTTTTGTTTACATATTTATTTAAACTAGAATATTCGAGAAACTTTCAAAAAACTTCTCTTCCACAGTTCTTTTTTAAATCTTCGTGCCTGTGCATACAGCCTGTTAAACAGGTCCCATGGTACATTCCTATCAAAATAATGACTAAGAAATAATTGGACGATTTTGAGGATTAATAATTAGGTCGTCAAGAAGTATTTCTCATGAAATATTTCTCGAAAGCAGCACACAAAATAGCTATCATAAATATGACTACAATTAGCAGGTGTTCTCAGTAACGTAGGGGCTAACGTGTTGGTCTAAGACTACGTAGAAAGCAAATTCTAACTACAGCCAAACTATTACATCCACTAGCCATCTAGTACCCCTGAGAAAGCTTTATACTCTCTAATACCCAGACATAGTTGTTAATTTCTACCACACCTGCCATATCTTAAAATTGGCTTTGGCATTTTCCATTCCACGAAAGTTGATATGCCATAAAAAAATTAAGTAACGAAACCAAATCAAGTACAGCTAATTATTTAAAAGTAAGTTTCTATGATAACAATTCATATATAAGGTTTTATGACGTTATTGGTCAAGCAATAACAAATAATGCTAATTGATATTAACTGTAGTGTACACTTTTGTTATTTAAAAGCCTTAGCCAACCAATTTTGTTTCAATTTCAACCAAACAGAATCATCAGCCGTTGACATATCAACGCTATACATTTGTAAAGATAAGAATTACATATTTTGACTTATTCAAGAATAACCAGGATATAGGCTTTATTATCCGTAGAAAATAAAGGTATACTACCAACAAAACAGAGAGACCTGCAAGCAAAGATGATTGTGAAGATATACACAAAAGTGGATATTCGGAGAAAAACCAAGTCCGCAAATTATATTTTCTAAGTTGATATTGCATGTGATACTTTGCACTTTGTCACAAAAATACCAAAAGTTGTGCAGTCAGTTACAAAGATGATGGCACATATCTAACGTAGAATAAGTGCAGGATCGTGTAAAAGTATATATATATATATATATATATATATATATATATATATATATATATATATATTATTTAGTACAGTCAATCCGGAGTCGGAAATAATTCCGTCAGGACAATTAAATTATTCAAACTTATAATATTTAAATATTCCTGGTAAAGAGTTCAATGCACCTGACATCACAGAGCATCTGAAGATTATATATATATATATATATATATATGGGGGTGAGAGTGCATCAATTATGAATGTTCTACAATATAACAGCAAGAGTATTTGTTAGTTTCTCTAACTCTACTTGTTCATTAAAGGAATTCTTAATTACTGATAATTATATATTGTAATTAGCAAATGACAGATTGGTCTAATTTTTAAGAATGAGAATCATTTTATTTCGTTTTTCATGATTTTCAAGGGATTGCTATAATGGAAGTGGTCGATATCTGTAAGTAGTTGAATGAAACGTATTCTAATTAAAATGGCGACCTACCGATGGTTCAAATTTTACCGTTTTATTATTTTCTGGTGCAATAATTGATAGGCCAAGAGTAAAAGATTTGCTCATATTTTTCAATAAAACTATATTGAAACAAACAGTTTCTTGCTCGTCTCACTGTTGTGTGTGTGTGTGTGCGCGTCTATGCGTGTTCGTCGACTTATTAGAAAAAATACATAAATGAATTATAGAAGATGATGTAGATACAAAAGCAACTGTATTTACAACGTTGGGATATTTGATTTAAGCAAAAGTAAATGTTCGCAAAAGGACACATATATGGGTAATATTTTCTCTTTTAAAAATGTTTGATTAAATAGGACAGACACTTTGTGTTTGCCTAGTTTGTCTTTGATCCGTTCAAGTCTTCATACGAACTATTTGATTTTTGGATGGAATGAATATAGAGAAGGCACCGTAATATCCCGCTAATTTTTCATTTTATCTTTTGTCAAATTATTTTCTTCCATAAATTCCTCTCACCCACTTGTTCTTTCATCTGATCTTCATAAAAAATGTTTAATTTGTCATTGTGTTTCTTATTTCTCTGTCCACTCCCTCCTCGAAGATGGTCTAATTCATGAGTGAAAGTGTTTGGGAAAAGTTCTTTCGAAAGTTCATACCATCAAAAATTCAAATGACTCATGATGACTTGACCAGATCAAAGGTAGAATCGGAAGACACAAAATGTCTATTCTATTTAATTATATATATATCATCAGACAGGGTTAGTGATAATTAGACTGAGGTAGACCTACACATCGATATTCAATCAACTATGAGTAAACATAATGAGCTTTTCCCGATTTTCACCTGAGAAGATAGATTCACGATGTCATCTCTGAAAAAATACTAAAAGCCCTCAATTTCGATTATTTACAAATAGATGATGGCCCACACACACATATTTCTGCAAAAATGTTTTCTTCAACGCAATTTTGTGCTGCTCAGCAGAAAATTATTTTACTTACGCGAATCACTTGAAAAATGTATGGCTTGGTTTTAATCACTGTTTTAAGTGGCTTCCGTATCCATTGGAAGCAATGTGTCATCAACCGAAAAATACATCGACACGCGGCTAACGAAGGCACGGACAGCTATCGATATGCTATCGATCATATGGAAATCAGACCTGACCGAAAAATTAAACGCAGTTTCATTCAGGCAGCAGTCGTGTCGATACTGCTGTATGGCAGCACCAATTGGATGCTAACAAAACGGCTGGAGAAGAAGCTTGACGGCAATTATACAAGAATGGTGCGAGCAATATTGAATAATTCCTGGCGGCCACATGCCTCCTTTCACGAAAACTATCCAAGTTAGACGAACCAGACACGCAGGACACTGCTGGAGAAGCAAAAGCGAGCTCATAAGTGATGTACTCCTATGGACCCCCACATATGGCCGAGCAAAAGCAGGACGACCAGGTAGAACATACAGAGTGCAGCTATGTGAGGATACGGGATGTAGCCCTGAAGACCTGCCAGAGGTGATGAACGATAGGGAAAAGTGGCGAGAGAGGGTCAGGGATATCCGTGCTAGCGGCAAGACACGATGATGATCATATAAAGGAGCGCATTTGTTAAACACGGTAAACTTTGCCGAAGAAGTAGGGAACAGAAAACATTTTTACAGTTGCTACTTTCTAAAGAAAAACAATACTGATGGGCTCCTTTAGGACTCAGAACATTGTCTGAATGAACTTCATTTCTGACAAATGCACCAAGAACTTTCATTTAATTTATCATTTCACTGAGAGTCACTGTCTTTCCAATCCATAAATTGTCTTTTCAACTGAAGCTCCTTCTGGCAAATCCATGTTTAACACATTTGTATTTCATTTTTTCTTCTTTTTACCAAAACTAGCTTCTCCGAACACATCACACCTCCTTCTGTAAAACTCACATGAGTTGTACTTCTCAACCGCTAACGATTTGATGTCAGACCGCCAGTAAAGTTTTGGGCATTATTTTTAATTTTTTTCCCTTTCTAGTAACCTCAAAAGGTGAATTTTTATGCGATAAAAATGTTTTTACTTTGAACCAATTCATAACAATGCAACGTAGACCTTCTAATGAAAATATTTTCTGAAAAAAATATTTCGCTCTTTAAAAATATTATTTTTGAATCACTTTACACACATGACAAAATGGATCATTATAGGCTCTTAAAAAGTTTTGCCATAGATCTACAATGATAAGTTCATCTCAGAAGAGAGAAAATATCAGCATATCAGGTATAGAATGACTCTTCGATTACTTCGAGGATATTGGTAATGTAAACAGAAAATAATCATAATTCTATTTGTGAAAAATATGTACACGAAAATATTTGGTGGTGTATTCTTGGTGTAATGGTTAAATCGATGGACTGCGGAATCGTAGTAAGCGAGTTCGTACTCCAGTCGCGCTTTTACATTCACTTTCGGGCAAATACCCTTGGGAAAGGTAGGAACCCCCTTATCCTTCCAGCTATGGGTTTAATAGTACCAGTACTGTTCTTCTTGGAGAATGGCTTTGGCATTAAATAACCTAAAAAGGTTGATATGCCATTAAACAAAGAAACCAAACCAAACGAGAACCTTTTTATCTTGTTTACTATCAGCATACAAATTTTAGTTTTCGTAGTAGATAATTGTTAGTTGTCTGTTTTTTGGAGATGAACACATTTCATTCCTTTATTTAACATCTGTTTTGTTTTGTTTTTTAAACAAAGAAGATAGCTTTAAATTAAAAAGGGAAAAAAATGTTCATAAAATAGTACATCCAGTTTTCTATATAAAAAATTAGTTGCAACGAACTATCATCTTTTTCTGAAAATGTAGCGCAGATGAATTTTTAGTTGATCTCTAAAAACCCCAATACGTTGTTTTTCCTGAAAATCACCTCCCACTACACATTTATACATAAGCTAGTTATCACGTAACAGACACAGTATACATACCCTAAGAGCTGAAAAAAGAAGAAAATCTTCTGTACATTTATCCTGTTTAATATATATATATATATATATATATATATATATATATATATATATATATATATATTCACATGGGATTTTGCATGCTATTTCTTATACGGCACCGAAAATAATGCAATGCATACAATTTATTTTCTTAGAGAAAATGTTTATTCAATATACGTAGAGCTTTCAATGTTTATTCAATATACGTAGAGCTTTTTTGTACAGGCATTTAAAATTGTCGTAGACTCTTGAGAATTCAGTATGTTATTACTATATATCTAATGAGATTACAGACCAATTTTATGATATCAGGTTTAAATGAACAGCTACAGCGGCAATTGGAATACACCCTACTAAAGCCTGATAGTCACAGCTGGTGAATTTCAAAAACGCAATCTGGACGTGAGGAAGAATTATATGCAATAAAATTCTGTTTTAAACTTGGAAAAAATGCCACAGAAAGGTATAAAATGCTTCAGACTACTTTTGGAGCATCTTGCATTAATCGAGCATCAGTTTTTGAGTAGCATAAGATATTCAAAGAAGGCAGGGAGTCAGTGAGGGATGATGAGAGGTGTGGGAGGAGTAAGGAAGTCAATACACCACAGTTGATTGGCCAAAGGGTTGGGTTAGGGGTACTATGTTGAGGTTTTAAGGAAGTTCAGGGAGAGATTCGGTCGGAAAAGGCCAGCACCCTTCAAATCGGGTCAGTGGCATTTCCACCAGGACAATGCACCAGTCCACAACTCCATCGTCGTCACAGACTATTTGACCAAGATGGGCATCAAGACAGTCCAGACCTTGCTCCCTGCGACTTTGGGTTATTCTCTTAGCTCAGAGGCTGTCGTTATGAGACAATTGAGGAGATGAAAGAGGCTGTGACGAAGGTCATTGACACGCTCAAACAAGAGGAATTCCATGGGGTCTTCCAGAAGTTGTTGGAACGTTACAAGTGCATTGCGGCCGGAGAAGAATACTTCGAAGGGGACTAAAGCTTCATGTGTGTACTATCTATGAAAGTGCCCATACAAAAAAAAGTCTGGAAACTTATTTAATGATCCTCGTATATGATATGTAAAATACTTTGTGGGTAATAACTTTAAAATGAAAATAAGGTCATTTGTTTGCAAACAGTAAAATGTTTACAAGTATTTTTCATTCAGCATTATTCGTTCCTTTGCACAGTTAAATGTTTCTCAGTACAGAAAATTAAATCTTTGTATTTGATCCTTAGATAGGTCCTGGTTGGAGTGGAACTGAGACTAACTGTAATGAAGAGGTACCCCACATTATTCAAGACTGGAAACTCATTATTGGATGATTTAGATTAATATCCAGGACATTCATTCAAGGACTTAAACCTCTCCAGATATGCATTCAATATATACTACAGTTCTTGTCGAGTGGGCTGATATAACGAAATAGGTAAGCACTCGCTATCATTCCAATATTTGAAAACACATATCCGACATACGAACATTCATACAAGTAAGTACTGAGTACACGACATTCTGTCGTTGCTTATTGGAATAGTTTTATCTTTTCTGATTCCTAACAGACTAGAGGTCATTACTTCAGCATCCGGTCGATACTGTCTTTTAGAATTTGTTTGAATAATTCTTCAAGTGATTTTTGAATGTTTAGGACGAAAACACCTGCGTTTGTTTGATTCAAGTTCATTCACTGCATGCACAGTTTTAGATTACGTGAGATTTCTTTTCCTCTAAAGTTGATCTCGATTTTTAAGTAGCCCGAAGCCTGTTCGGCTACCTTCGATAACTTCCGGTCCTTGGTCGACTGTCTGGTTGGCTTCCTCATCTGCGCTCCGATCAATTTCCCTGAACCAACCGAAATAATGACAGGAATAAAAGAGAGAAATATACAGCCAGTTGATATAAGTGTAAAAATAAGATTATCTATGAAGATGGAGAAAAAGAGGAAATGAATCGAAATATTTTATCTCTATTTCTATAAATTAGTTGCATGCAAAAAGCTTCTAGCTTGTTTTTTTATCTTAAAATTGAACTCATTCTTTTTTTCAAAATGAAACAAATTTGCACACATAAAATTTATATCAGTAGCATGGATTTTAATGTTCTATTCAGGAAGTTCGCCTCTCAGACTAAACTTTTAACTTTTTCTGCCCGCACTAACTTTTTATGTTTTCCGTTCTCATCCACTTTTTTTATTCATCATCTTTTATGATATCTCTTATCCTTACCTGCACTTTAATGCTTTTTTATCTATGTGTTCACACTTATAGCAATTACAGCGTTTTTCATTTACTTATATTGGATAGGTATTCCAGTAATATTTTGCAAGTTTTCCATACCAGAACTCACTACTGGGTTTTACTAAAGACTGAGTCAGAAAAACATTTTTTCAACTACCCAGGACTTCTCTAACTATTCTTGCAGACTTCAACAATGTTCTTATTTGTACAGTCTCAATTATTCCTCAGATTTCTAGTTCTCGCATCTATTTTTCATATTCTTGAGGATCGTTCCAAGCGATCCAATTCCGATTGATATCAATCTTACCGTCAGGTTTTACAACAATTTCAGTTCATTGGCAAAGTCCAAGTATTTTAGTTTTATATTTGGTGCAAAAATTGAAGAAACAAAGCAACGAAGGAAATAAAATGGAAGAAGGTTGCTAGTCAAAATGGAAACAGCAAAAATTATGAGTTATGTGACTGAATTTGGAGATAAAATAGTTGAATAGATATTTTTCTAAAAATAATTAGGCGACTTAAAGAGAAAAAAATGAATCCTTTTAAAAAGAGAGAATACTATAATTTTAATCCAAACATCCAGATGGCTTTGTTGACTATGCTAACAATACATTACAAGTATCCCTTGAAGAAAGGGTAAGATACTCCTCTAAAATGATTAAACGAGTAAATCATCAAACTGCATCAGATGGTGGGTGTGAAGTATCGGTCCATTACCACCACTCCCAGGTTTACTCTGAACCTGAGTAGAAATACTTGTTAAGCTCCTATGTAAGGTTCAAATAGATCTGTTTATAAATTCTTATTGATTGGGAATACTTGGTATCATATAAATGATCAAAAAGCTTTGAAGAAACAATACTAAATTGCAAAAAAAAAAAAACTTAGAATGAACACAGTTCGCTAACCTCAAGGCAAAAGTGTCCCAGATAGATGGACAAGCCATTGATATCAATCTGTCAAATTTCGGAAAAACAATTAATACTAATATCTGTAAAAAAATTAAGTCGAAAACATTCAAATAAATACCATATGATAATACAGAAAAATTGCTAAAAATTGAAAACATGTTAAGGTAGATTATATTGAAACATGAAATATAAATTTTCTATGAAATGGAGTTGATATGAAACAGAAGACGGAAAATAAAATTGAATGCAGAACAAGAGAAAATGGATTAAGCCAATCTTTGAAAATGTCAGCATGGGATTTCAACTTTTACTACACGACTAAGTCCGATATTTCAAGGTAAGGATTCAGAGATATCAACATGAATGGACTTCATATTTTGAGAATTTACAAGGTTTCTCTTGATGAAACAGGGGATAGAATTAAGCCATAATGTCCCTACCATCGAAAACAGTGTTTATCAAACGGGATGCAAATTGTCCTTGAAGGTATTTTAATGTTGTTAAGAGTTGACGCAAGAAAAATAGTGAATAAGTCCACTTAATATTTTACCAGTCCATGACAAAAATCTTTTTTAGACATATTTATTGCAAGAAATAAGTCGGTTCCTTTGTGTTTAGAAATGTTATGAGACTGCTCAAAATATCCACTACTTAAGGAGAAAGTGCAGCTCTATGTTACTGCATTTTCTTCTTCAATACTTGCTGATTCTAGTTTCAGACGTTCTTCTAACTTACTATCAAACGATGGTTACTCACTCAAAACCGTATAAAGTTGTCACCTTCGATTAATTGACAACATTAGAGCCGAGCAAAAAACTGCAGCATCATGTAAAAGGAAATCAGTTATTTGTTAATGTTTATTTGGCATAAATTAATGATCCTCCCAGAAAATTATTAATTTTAATAAATTTTTTTTCTATATCTGCTTACAAAACTATTTTTATCTTTAACAATTTCGATTTGCCATAGGGTTCATGCAGCAGTAAAATAGGAAGTAGAAAATTCTATACATAAATATAGTTTGATAACCCCTCTCCCAGAGTGACGTTTGATAGGCTCTTCTCTCATGATTTGATGGCAAACATTTCAGACGGTTAAAAGAAACTGACTCATTTTTCAAGCTATATTTCAACTATAAAACGATGTTCTAACATCAATCTTTCATTTAAACGTTCAATTCCATGAATTGATGATTTAAGAGCTTATAACAAGACACGTCTTACATGCTAAATCAACTTGCACATTTGTATACATCGTAATGCACTGATCTGATTTGACAGGAATAATTATCACTATATATAACGTTTGTCATGCTGTGTAAGAAAATAACGAATAAGCAACCAAATCCAAATGTTCTAATGTCACTAAATGTTTTATACACTCTGTGGCAGATATTTTAAGTAGACTTTGTGTGAATATTAAGATCAATATCTAAAATTTATATAAAAATATGCAATAAGCATATATCTAATGCACTTGAGAAAACTGGGTTTAAAATAATTTTCGTTCTATGAATCAATTTAAAACAGATGAAGAAAATGAGAAAAAAAAAATAACCGTGTACATAAATGAAACAAGACTTGAGCATAGTTTTTGCATATATTATGGGCATTCATTTATTCCCATACGTTTTATCAGATAAAATTTCTTCTGACAAATATAGAAATTAAGAATATATTTAAGAAAAAAAGATTAAGCTGACACACTTTCTTGCGTGTATATATATATATATATATAGAGAGAGAGAGAAAGAGAGAGAGATAAATAGATAGAAAGAGAGGATTTAGATAGTGAAGACTCAGTAAATGGCGTTTGAAACTCAGTTTTATTCCTATAGATACGGACCATTACAGACCTACTGGTTCCCACATTGTAGGTAACTATTTAAATACTTTTGTATATGACATGATCGGGAGGGTGATCTTGCTTGTGAGGCATTCTGTAATTTAAAAAAATATTTACTCCGTTTTGTTTCATATATATCTTGAAGTCTATTCTCGTTTTAAAAGTAAGTGTTTCAGATAAACTTAACATAGTGGGTCTGCATATTCGCCTTACCGAGAGAAAGTTCTTACTCAAGAAATATTTCAGAGAGTGAGAGAGGGACCGGTATCTGTCTCAAATGATACAAAATGTAACCAAAGGAAAGACGAAAAAAAAAAAAAAAAGTCGTAGATGATATACAAGGCTCAAGTTTAAAAAACATGAATTATTTACCGAACTACAATAAATACTTTTATTTCATAAAATATCATTTTCAAATGACAAAGTTCTACAAAGTAGAATGTTGCCGAAGGACAAAAAGACAAAAAATCAAATCTGGGCAAATCGATCATTCTATTGTCACCAGCTCAAATTTTCAATTATATCTCAACAACTTCTACACGAACCAGTATCATGTTCATAATATAATGTCACAAATCTAACAAATAAATCTTATTCGTTTCAGGTGTATCTAAAAAAAGGATATAATTAGAACGGTTATTTAAAAATGTATCATTTGAGAGAAATATTTTTACTTTTACCTGACGTAGAAAAGTGCCTGTGCTAGTATATATATATATATATATATATATATATACGAAGTACTACCTAAAATATCGAGCAAGTTCAGCGAATTTACCAAAATGTTATACAGTCAACGTAAACAACATTTCATGTATTTGGATGGATATTTCATCACTCTTATAATTTCTCTACCATGACACGAATAATTTTATTTGCCTTCGTGTTTACTTTCATTGTGGAAACTATGTCATCTTAATTTTCTCAGAAATTCACCATCAACAGTACATACACATTATCTACTGACAGTGCTGTCCAATTTTGACTCATCATCTCAAATAAATTAATCTATTTTTCCCGTCTCAAACTAGTCAACAGAGAAAAGAATGGCCAGCAAGTATTATTGGCATTCTCTAGCCAATGCTTGGTTCTAATTATATATACCAATGGAGAAATACAAATTAAAGCTTAACTATATTTTAACTCACACCAGCGCTGCATGAAAAGGTCATTTTACTCGAGAGGAATCAACAACGTATACTTCACAATGGAATTATGGTTATATTAGATTCGACTAGTCTGAAAATGGTTTATCAGACCAAATAATAGTCCACAATAGAGACAATTAATTACGACAAATGTGTCTTATAAATATAGGTTGGTTGATTTCTACGGCATGTCAACCAGTCCAGGTTTATTTTTTACCTAGATGTTAGGAAATCGTATTCATTGTACGTTAAAATTAACATTTTTGGGTAGTTCTATCTTGAGTTTTTTTTTCTTCTTTCGAACACAGTCCTTTCGAATGTGAAGAATTTTTAAACTGATGTACTTGATCTAAAGAGACTAGCCCAACAAGTATCATTTCTCCTGGTCTGATTACATCTTGCAGCAATGACAACGAAATGGCACTCTATACTGCTCCGAGCAAGGTCTAGTTCATGCTATATTCCGGCATACGTGCCCGGATCTAGATTTAGGTCCGTGATACTGCTTGACTCATTAGACCCACATTGCACTTAGTGGGTCAATAACAATCAGGGTTCGAGTCTCGGTTCGTTCCCGACCTCCCCATCCCCGATTAAAGTGGGGTTAGCCCCACTTTAATCGGCCCTCGGGCTTTTGACCTTGTGTCAAGTCCAGTCTGGTGGGAGGCAGCGACAAATATTTATACTGCTCCGAGCTCCGAGACAAGCACCTCACCATTAGAATAACTTAGGCGTCATACCCAGGAACACCTTTTTCTTCTTTTTCTTTTGGCGGAGTTTTTACTCCTCTGCAGGAGATACACTGAGTGTATACTACGCTCCGCTAACAGGGCGGTTATAATTATAGTTTTTTCTTACATTACATTTGTTTAAGTACGTTAACAGTCACCTTTGAGTATAACAGTATTATGTACAAATGTGTTTGCTTGTATAGTTAAACACTGGGTCTGTAGAGAGCGGTTATAGTAGGTTCTTGCTGGTCGTCACACTTGTTCAGCCATGAGTCGGGGTCCACAGAAGAGAGTCGTTTATGAGTTCGTTCTTAGTTCGCTAGCAGTGTCCTCCATGTCTTGTTCGTCTGATTTTAATGGTTTTAGAGATGGGAGGTAGGTAGCTATATAGCTGCTGTTTTGTGGGATTTTACTTCCAGGTTCAATACAACTCGTAGCACTTTTGTGCCATTGCCGTCAATTTTTTCCTGATTCGCATTGTCTGCTGTCCATGTGGTGCATCCATATCGTATTATAGACACCAAAGGCAGCAGGCGATATTAGTCTATGTCAATGCAGACAAAACAGAAGGCATGTGCTTTAATGAAAATCTAAGAGGGGTCATCTCAACACAAAGAGGTGGTTTCATGAAACTTGCGGAAAATTCTCCGACTTTGAAAGCAACGTCGCATATGCACGTATTTACAGTATAACAGGAAATAATCTATGTTTTATATATCATTTTAGGGTGAATGATCAATTGGTTATTTTTTCTTGTAAAGTTCCCGCGTAACGCATGTCGTATTGACTTATTATCCGTGGAAGCTTCTTTGGTAAATCCCAGATTATTGGCGCTTTTATTGGCCTAATAAGTTGAGTGCCAATAGTCCGGGAGATCGAGGTTCAATCCTAGGCCGAGTCATACCAAAGACTTAAAAATGGTATTTGATGATACCTTGCTTAACACTCAGCATTATAAGGTAAGCATCAAGGGTAAAGTAGAACAATCAAGGGAAGGAGTTGCACCCTCCTCTACACCTTGGTGCAGTAGCTATTGAAAAGGGAGCCTTCGGGTCACCCTCGATTACGGTCGTTTACTTAACTAAAATAGAAGCAATGTTTTTTCTTTCGATAAACCATATATCAGACAAATAATTAACAAATGACGTCTTTGTTCTAGAAAACTGTTTGATAATTAATTCCTTAATGACTTACAATATGAAAATAAAATAACAATGTAAAATATTAATACAAACTTTATTTAAGTAATGTGTGGAAATATCGAATTATTGTAGGAATAGAGATTTTATTAGCAAGAAAATGGTTTAAGAATCTCAGAAGCAACTTGAAAAGCATAAAAGATGAAAAATACAGAATGAAGAGTAAAGAAGTTTCAATTTCCAAATTATTTCGTGTCGTCAAAAAAATAAAAATAAATAAGAATATAACAGGAAAATGTAAATTGGCAAACGATTGTATTTGTTTATCAGATTGAGGATATATGAATATCAGTTAAGGAAAAGCAAGAATATTTTTGAAGGAAGAAGAAAAAAAATGTATAAGTTGGACAGAGTGAGGATGAGTAAACAAGAATAAAATATAAAAAGTACGAAAATTAAAGAAAAAACCGCGTTATAATAACAGGAAATGACGGAAATTCATCTTTAACTCTCCAGAAGAAGAAAAAATTTAAAAAAATTAATGGTTGGTCAAAATATATGGGAAAATTTATGCCTAAAATGGAGGAAATTGTGTTCATTGTCCATTCATATTATCATTTATTTGTGGTACATAGACATTATTCATTTGCAGTTCATACACATTATTCATATATTTATTGACGCACTTACACATAATCTACTGACTGAGCTGTCCAATTTTGAGTCATCATCTCAAATAAATTCTTCTATTTTTTCCCCATCTCATACTATTCACCAGAGAAAAGAATGGCTTGCAACTATTATTGTCATTCACAAGCCTATGCTTGATTCTAATTAAGAGTTTTTTTTTGGACGTTAGTTATTTTTGTTTTGTTTTATTTTTTGAATAATTTTTAAACACATATATTTGATTCATAGATTCGACCCTGACAAATACTTCCATTCCGAGTCAGAACCGACCGGGGATTAATGGACATGAAGGAATATTCCACTCTTCGTTGATCGCTGAAAATGGTGCGCCCGCGTCATAAGCAGTTTAGTATCATACTCAGAACATTTCTTTTTTTGTCGGGGAGAGCTTACCATTTTGCCATGTATACAAAAGCATAGTCACAGCTACATTCATCAAACTGATAAAGATGAATATTCATCATTTTCTGGTGCATTAAACAAAGTCTGTGCAAAGCAATTTAAAAAAGAATGGAAATATGATTCTAAAAAAATGGAATAAAACCAATGAAAAGGTAAAAAAAAACAATTAGGATTCATGACGGATAACATTGTCCGAAGAATATCTGCAGTAGTAGGAATAGTAATATCAGAAATAGAATTAGGTTGAATCGGAACAATAATGAATTTTAACAATCAAATAAAAGTAGATAGTCACAAACAAATGACGGTTGAAAATCATTGATAATTTGAAATAAATAGCACAAACAAACTACCCAAATACAGGTCAGAAGACCAAAACTAGATTTAATTCACAAAAAATGAATAATTGTCATCTAGTTAATTATGTCTTGCCGGCAGACCACAGAATGAAAGGGGAGAAAGGCAAAAAGCAGGAAAAATACCTGGAGGTTGTTTAAAATCTGAAAAACATTGTGAAGCTAATAGCAGTCTGAGCTCTTGGATTAGCGCCAACCTCAGAACCTGTAAAAGAGACTGGATTAATAGGAAATTAGAGCAAGAATTGAAACCAACCAAACCACAACCCTTCAAAAATGTTCATGAATATTTATATGAGTTCTGGTTATCTGATGAGTCTTGCTGTCTCTCAGATTACCGGGATAAAAAAACATTTGTTTAAGCTGGTGGGAAAAACTAGTTAGATGAAATGATTATGATTACAGTGTATAAACAACGTGCCGGAAATGTAATATCAAAAATTATTTAAAACAGTAAAACAAAGAAAAAGATTAGGAAAGACTGCAGAAAACTTTGAGGATAAAGAAAATAAAGAATACTTAAAAGATTATGAAATAGATGTTAACCGAAGTAAAAAAAAGAGGAAAACAATATTAAAAGAAACCGAAATCGATCAGTAAGACATCATGAATTCAAAGTAAATGATAAACCTCGCAAGAGTTAAGTGTTTAGTCTATCTCAGACGTCTTTAGCTTCTGTAAATCATTAGCTGTAAATACTAAGCCGACAAAGGGAAAGTGACAAATATATGCGTTTATCATAAATCTTCGATGAGGTAAGTATTATCTAAAATTTGATGGCATATAGCTTTCCTTACAACCCAGTCATTATAGACTAAATATTCCCAAGCGTACATGTACGCTCAGTGCAGGGAATTAATTCATGATCTGGTTTCAGATATTGACTAAGAGCAGCATTTCAAACACAACTTCTGCTGCTAAGAAATAGAGATGTGGCAAAGAGTGCTGTAGACACAAAATTATTTAGGTAAATTTTTATCAAAGTAGAAGTGATATTTATTAAACTTTGCTTATCATCTCAAATGGTGTCATGCATATTAAGCTTTATTTGCTGAGAACTTTTAGCGACAATGATTATTACAAACAAATCGTATATGCACAAACCAGAATTTGTTCTCGAATAAAAACCTCTCGAATTATGAGTTACAAATGGTTCATAAAATCTTGACCAGAAAATAAAAAATAGTGTTAATTTAAAAGAAAAAAAAACATTCATCTAGTGGATTTTATTCCAGTAGAAAACAGAATGAATATAAGAAAAAAACAAAAAGATGAACAAATCAATGTATCATACTAGCGTTGATAAAATGGATCATGTTTTCCTAATAAAAATACATTAGAACACAAATTGATCATTTTATCAGCACACTGATTTTTTTTTTTTTTTACTACCTGAAAAAGTTAGATTGAATTCATATTGTTTACGTAGTTGAGAGAAAAATCAATTCGGAGACAAGTGATCTTTAGAAAAAAAAAAAACAGCAATAAAAGTAATGAAAAAACCCTAACAAAAAAATCTAAAGACCAGAATTTTGTTCTTTAAAAATTTGGATTATTGAGTTTGGAAGGTGATCAAAATCAGCCATCAATTGCGTAACAAGCTGAGTCAATTTCTGAATGAGCTTAGAAGAAGGAAAGCATATTTTGACATTCCATCGTGGGCAAGTCCATTCCTGGATTACGGTTGGTTGCTAGTCTATGCGTGGGCAACAGTGTATATATATATATATATATATATATATATATATATATATATACCAGCTTTTACTTTAGTTGTTTACAGCAATGTATTGAGTTAAAGGCTGTATTATTTTTGTCTGCGGACTGGACACTAGTTAGAAATCATTCTGACGGAAAGAGTTATTACTGTTATTATTTAGCTATTATGATAAAGAACATGGTTCGTAGAAAAACAGTATTTGTAGGTATAGTAGTATTAAAGGTAGTTGGTGTGTTTTCAGTAGCCTAATATCACACAAGATTGTATTCTACGAATCAATAAAATGAAGAAACTATTCCAACTTGCAAAGAAGGCTTGAAAAAGTTTTGCTTTTATGAGCGATGAAGTAGAAACATGAACTGGAATTAGTGTGGACGACAATGCTCGACCAAATAACCAATATTGAAATGATGTTGGAAGTTATAGCATTAACACAAAATACCTTGTGTAATTAGATGGATTACAAAGAAAAACTAATCTATTAACATACATCTCTCTTACATAGACATACACTGCTTTCTTTATATATATATATATATATATATATATATAAAATGTTCGGTATTCATACGTAGAGTTTTCAATAAGTTTACATCCTTTTTTTGTCCAGACATCTAAAATCGGCATAGAATTCAGTATGCTATTACTATGCACATTATGAGATGACTGACCAATTTTATGATTTCAGGTTCAAATGAACAGAAACAGTAGCAATTGGAATACACCTTATTATAGCCTCATTGTCACAGTTGGTGAATTTTAAAATGCAATCTGGACGTTAGATGAACGATATGCAATAAAATTCTGTTTCAAACTTGGAAAAAAGGCCACAGATACATATGGAATGCTTCAGACTGCTTTTGGAGCATCTTGCATGAATCGAGCATCAGTTTTTTTGAGTGGCATAAGAGATTCCAGGAAAGCAGGGAGTCTGTGAGGGATGATGAGATGTGTGGGAGGAGTAAGGAAGTCAATACACCAGAGTTTATTGGCCAAAGGGTTAGGGTTAGGGTTAGGGTTCCTATGATGAGGTTTTAAGGGAGTTCAGGAAGAGATTCGGTCGGAAGAGGTCAGTACTCTTCAAATTGTGTCAGTGGCATTTCCCCAAGAAAATGCACCAGTCCACAACCCCGTCCTTGTCACAGACTATTTGACCAAGGTGGACATCAAGACAGTTGCTCACCCTCCCTATAGTCCAGACCTTGTTCCCTGTGACTTTGGGTTATTCCCTAAGCTTAAGGAAAAACTTAGAGGCTGTCGTTATGAGACAAATGAGGAGATGAAAGAGGCTGTGACGAAGGTCATGGACATGCTCACACAAGAGGACTTACATGGGACCTTCTAGAAGTTGTTGGAACAGTACCACATGTGCATTGCAGCCGGAGGAGATTACATCGAAGGGGACTAGAGTTTCATGTGTGTACTATCAATAAAAGTGCCCATAACGAAAAAAAAGTCTGGAAAATTTATTTAATGATCCTCGTAAAACTTGGGTGCTTAACAAGAGTTTTAGTCGATGTATATTAGTAGTATTGTCATGTCGTTTATAATATTCATAATGAAAAGTTCATTACCGGTGACTATATACACACACACACATATATATATATATATATATATATATATATATATATATATATATATATATATATATATATATATATGCATCTGTGCGCGTGTATATATTTCAAGGTGTCTGTTTATTGCTTGGAAAATCTTATACATTGCTATTTCCCTCTCATGTGAAAGCACACATGAATAGTTTTATTGATATTCATCAATTAGAAAATCTCCCAATCTCATTTCTTACTAATACCACAAGCAAACAAAGAATGAAATGTCCCTCCTATTTTGTTGGTAATATAATGTTTTTACCTCAGTCAATCAAACCAAACTGAAGTAATTTTGGATACTTAAAATAACTTCTAATGGCATTACAAATCATTTATCATTGTAATAATATCACAAATCTTCTTTTTTTTCCAACAGAAAAACTGTAAGGCTTCTGATTTGTTTTCTATACAAACGATGCGGAAAATGGTTTGGCGTCCAGGACTCTATTAAATTGACAAGACAGATTTATTACATTGACTAATAATATCAACTCAGACTCCACATATCGAGCGATAAGCGAGTGGATTCGACATCATTATTCTTGATGCATAAAAAACAAAAAAGGACACAAATTCAAACAATGCCCTTTATATATTCATTACACAAATATAGAAAAGCATTGACAATTATTCAAACGGATATCATTGTCTATATACAAGAATACTTTGTATAAGTATTGCAGCAAAAAGGTTCTCAACGCGCGCTCTCTCTAGAGACAGAAACAGACAGAGATAAATTCTTCAAAAAAGACACAAAGGATTACACAGAAGACAAAGTAGTAAAATTAACTTGTTTCTTTTGAGGACTATTTTTTCTAACTTGTTTCATTGGAGGACTATTTTTCCCAACTCATAATCTTATAGTACTGTGACTCGCATGAGGAGGTGAAACAAAACAATGTATTTTATTATATTATCCTGCTTTACTGCCCAATATTTGAGAACTTTTCCGATTAAAAAAATGATTATATATATATATATATATATATTATATATATGGTATAGTATAATGATATTCTTTCCCGAAATAAATTTAAAATGACAGTTTAAACAGGTTTGAGTTTCCTTCTAATTGCACTATATATATATATACTACTGTGGAGCCAGAGTATTGAGTTTTTTTGTCAACTGCAGTTCTTGATATTAGTATTTCTATTTAGTTTAGAAGGAAATATTAAAATTATCAATTGAGAGTTGTTTTCGTTATATTCAGAAATTGAATAATGTAAAAATTGAATCTAACCGGATTGCAAGTCAAACCCCTGTATCAATCAGTTGGAATTTTGACTGGAAATAGGTGTATAGCCGAAGTTCGATTATATTACGTCTGTTTGTGTGTGTGTGTCTCTCTCTCTATCTCTCTCAGACATTCACATTCTTTCTGATTTTTTTTCTCTATGGCTTTGTGCATGTGTTAAAAGATATGGATAGAGAAATTTTTTTTTTAAATTGTATAGCGAAATATAAATATATTTATGGAACAGTTTCACATAAATGACTACGTCGTCAACAGCAAAATATTATTTCAAAAAAGTTACATATACACCAGATGTATTAAAATGGGTATATTCCCTCACTTACGTACACATCGATTATTGATATAGTTCAGTTTTCCGAGAAAATAAACAATATTTACATCTGTATGTGTCTTATGCGAGTCTTAATACCCATGCTAGCATTACTACCTATCTATATACACACACATGTAAACGCGTGCACACACTATCTCTTTCTCTGTATGCGTAGAGAGAGCGATATATATATATATATATATATATATATATATAACGAATGTGTGATATAAATCATCAACAAAAAATAATGACAGTGTGTATGTGTCAAAGTTTAAAACTGTATTCTCACAGAGCATTGTCACGTTGAGATTTTGCTTTTGTGAAATTAGAATTTATTTAGAAGAAACTATCTTTACAACAAAAAAATGTCAATCTTTTTTTCTGTCTTCCATCTTTCTCTCTCTCTCTCTCTCTCCACATACACTGCAAGTGCAATACTACATTTTAAACCCTTACATCAAATGGACTCCAAGAAAATTAGCCACTCAACTAAATTACATTTTAACCATCAATTATGTATTCCATGTATTAAAATTCCTTACGTAATAATCAAATGCATCTCTTCCCACTTAACGTCATCTTTGAGAAAAAACTGAAATTATTTTTGAGAAAGTGCCGAATCGAACGATGTGGTCGTTAACATAGTTTTCAAATTACAATCCTCTTTTTGCCAATCCTCTGGCATTTTAAAACCTTTCAGTCTAGAAATGTAAACAGCCATCAATTAAATTTCTTATGATGTTAGACGAAGACAGAAAACAGTCGGGATAAATACATTTTTAAATAATTTTCCCACGTTTATATGTGTATACTCTCTCTCTCTCTCTCTCTCTCTCTTTTGATAAATACTTAAAGAATTATGATTCATACATGATAAATTTGCGTCTACAAATATCCTCTCCTTGATCTTTTACTGATGTTGGCGCAAAATCCCTACTTTTTTTGTGATTGGTAATTCTCTTAATACTACTATCGACTGAAAGTCATCGTTTTCTCTCAGCACACATCTAATTAGGCTGTCAGCAACAGTTCTATCGTCCCATTTCTAGAAGTTCTCTTATTAAAGTCATGTCGACAAGCACAGAAATAGCATGTAAAAAATGCCTGATGGATGAATCGATTATGGAAGTTTTGAAGAATAGCAACCGAAATGACTTCAGAGGAAGAATATGAATGTTTCCTTGCTCAGATGAAAATAAAGAAAGGACATCATAAAGGTAAACTTAGGCACACGTTTAATGTGGGGAAAAGTCTATCACTTGGTGGTAAATACTGATAAAGCAGTTTTTGTAAGAGATGAATAGTCTGGTATATACGTTACTATTGATTTGATTGTATTAATAATATAGAATTTAATTATCTGCGAACATTTAAATACAAATATTACAGTTTAACAAAAGAAGGTTTATTAATATAATGCCATATCTATGAATCAGTTTAGAATAACACACGCCTTAGTTATAGGGAACTAAAGAAAATAGAATTTATCTTGCACGATTTTGGTTTTTTTAAGTGGAGAAGTCCTTCCTGGTAATATCTGAATTCCACGTAGAAAATAGAATAGGCTGTTACGGTTCAAATTCTGGACGAATTTGTTTCCATCTCACTTCACGCTCAAACCATCGGAAAATGTATAATTACATTTCTCCCAACCAGGAAAAATAGTTGGGCACACAAGGTCTTCTTGCTTGGTTAGGCAACCACCCTACAAGAAAGAAAATTGAATTCATAACAGCTTTACCACTCTTAAAAATAATTCTTTTGTCAGTCCCTGTTTATGGCAAAGGAATTCAGTAAACTCGCTCATATTATATGCATCCATCACTATGTGTGCCCCGTGAGTTTTCTCGAATATACTTTGCAAGAAAACCTCTGTTTCCTCCTGTTGCATTCTAGCCTCCACTGTCAGAAGATGTAATTTTCTGTCCTCTCTTATCAGCTACTGCAACCGTTTCGCTGATTTTTCAAACGCACATATTATAAGAGAGTGAGTAATTGAATTTTGAAACTGTGTAATGTTAACTCTACATGACATGTTGAGGCGTTGGGCATAGCGGATGGATGAAAGCGTAAATGTTGAAACTTAATTAGCAACTGTAATAATTAATTAATTTTGTTTGTCATAAAGGTACGGACTCATTTATGGATTTTCGCATATATTAAATAGAAATTGCATCAAAAGAAAATAATATTTTTATATTTCGACTATCTTGGACTTTCCACTTTTCAAAACGATGTCTCCTGCTTTATGATATATTTTTACTGATAAATCTCAAAATTGTATCAGGAACTGATCCGCTTTTTCAGATTTAAGAACATGAACCTTAGAACCGTTTTGGTTTTGCTATGGTATATACGATTACCAAGACATTTATAACTATAGGTTGCAGCTGTTTTCTCTTGTATTGAAATGGTGATGATTGGCAATACATGAAGGCATCGTATTATTTAGGAAAGTCTGGCATAGCTCTTTTTGATTCACGACAAAAATTGATCAAAGGAAATTGCTGAAAATAATTTATTCGAGAAGAATATCTCTCAGAAAAAAAGAACATCAGTAAGGATTTAATAATTATACGAAATGATATAGATATATTCAAGATATTTAAACTGCGACAATTTTCTCTACTTTTTCTACCTTTGCAGTCTCTTATACAACACTTACACAGTATGAATTTAACTTTCTTTGACATTAGAATATATAGAAGAATAGTTTTCGAGATACTTCATGTCGACAAGTATATATATATATATATATATATATATATATATATATATATACACACACGTGTGTGTGTTTGTGTGAGTATATTAGTTGGAGAGATACACACACACATATATATATATAAGCTGTATCCCAATGCAGGCTCTGTCGGAGAAGCTTAGAATACATTTTATGTATTCAATGCAGAAGAGTGAGACCTCACAAAAAAATTTCTGTATAGTAAACTGGAGTTCATCTGATGGCGAGACATTAGTTACGGAGGTCTAATGAATGTCGAGTATCCCGTCATTTAAGTTAATTTCCAGAAATCTATAACCCCTAGTGTTAATACGTATTCTGGTCCCATGTCTGGGTCAAATAAATTTATCTAAACATTGTTCGTATCTGGTAAGAATATTTGATGTCATTACTGTGAATGAGTCGTATGATGAAATGCAAGTAAATGACTATTATTTGATAGAAATAATTACTTTAATCTTTTTACTTATTTGTGTTAAATAGAAGTACTTGAAACAATACCACACTACAAATTATTTCCAGTACTGAGGGTGACATGAAATCTCATAAGTAGTGTGCTCAACATAGGGTAATGGTTTGAGAGCTAGGCTAAAAAATCACAACGAATGAATATGATTTTCTGTGAGTAACTCGAGCCTATGTCCTTCTGCCAAATTATGGAAAGCTTTGTTGATGACAGCGTAGATGCATTAATATCAATACCGTATACGATAGCAAAGTTTAAACTTTTTACACCCAATATTTGAACATAGTATCAGTCTTTGCCAGTGCTCATGAATACAAAGTAGTTATAAAGGATAACTCCTACATTGCATAGTGAAAATATCAGACGAGCATTTAACTAAAAATAGATATCAGATTAAATACTTGATCACAGGAACTATCCTTTGATACTCATGTTATACAGCATAATGTGTGTTTATGCGTCATCCTTTGGTAGCTAGTAAAAGAGACTAAATTTTGCTGGTTATCTGAAGAATAACATTCATGACGTTTGAGAATTAGGAAGCTTTTTCAGATTATTCATGAATATAGTATTTCAGTATATACAAATTATTTTCCTCTTATTTTTTTTTACTTGTCATTATGTTGTTATTATCTTAAATCCACCAACAATCACCAGTGTGTCGGTGAGCGTCACAAAATCCAAATAATGTTCCTAGGTAAAAAAACAAAACCAAACAAAACAAAAGAAACTAAGTTTTTAACACGTTGATTGAATTGTTTGCACAAAATTATAACCAACGTAAATTAAACAATATAAACTCCCAATAAAATTTCTACAGCCAACACTAAAACGAAAATTAAACCTTTTCTCCGAAAATAACCAACACAGCATTATATATATATATATATATATATAGGGAGAGTGGCAGAAAGGGAGAAAAGAAAGAGTGAGTGGGATGCGTTTAAATGTATACACAAAGCCTATCTTCACTTTTTCTAGCATCAGTTGTCGAAGCGATGTTAGTGTTACCGAACGTCAAAATGGCGTCTTCTTGTCTTGCTTCAAAATTGAACATGCAAGCAAGATTCATTCACAGCATTTTCTTTTCAGTTCTTTATTGCTATTATTTTTACTATCAAGATGAGAATAAAGCTGGAGGCAAATTTTCTTGTTCGGCAAACTTGCGGGAAATTTTACAAGTGGTCATCTTAAATAGATATCAGCCTCAGGGAACGCTCACTTTTGACTAACAGGTAATAAAGTAATACAAATCCTGCTATTCGATCTTCACACTCGTCTTATATAATATAAAAATAAATACATATGATGGAAATATATCGAGACTGAGTACTTGAATTCTTTTTAATTTTAAAATTTCTAAGAGGGCGTGTACTTAAGATAAATGTTTATATGATAATGGGAACATGACTAATTTTGTCAGTGCCAATTATTGGTAGTTTTTCAAAAGTTTGTGGCTTCTACAAGTCCATTGCCTAACACATTCACCCAACGTATCTATGCACGACTTTTACATTCTTTCTAAACAGAAAATTTCTCTCAATGGTAAACTTAATGATGCGTAGAGAACTTTTTCAAAAATAAAATGACGCAGCTTTATGCTGTATAAATTAAAGTGTATCGGATTTGTGTCGAAATATCACTTCAAGAGTTAAATGCAAAAAAGTGCGTTGAAAGAAAACGTTTTATCCATTATATAAGTTACTAGATATTTTGGAAATCTCACATCACCTAACAGAAGGTCAAATAAAATATATTGACTCTAATGACTTACTGGAGACTTGAGTATCGACTACACACACACACACGCACAATGAGAGAGAGAGAGAGAGAGAGAGAGAGAGAGAGATAGTTACGTCAGAAAAAGAAAGGGTTGTTTTACACTGATGATTAAATAGAGTTAAAGAAGAAACATATATAAAAATTAAATACATGAATGTTTATAGGTGTTACTGACTTGATATTCTCATATCGCCTTTGGGCTTGGCGCCTAATGTCGGGAGATGGATACCAAGCTAATTTTGCAAAATATATCTACCATGTTCGTCATTCTAAATTCTTGTTTTTATCTTACTATTTTCAATTTCTCCCTGAATAATTACTAAAAGGAAAAGTCTATCCTACAAACGATTTTTAACATGGTGTTTGTTATTTTTGTGTGTATTTTATTATGTTTATTTGTGTCTGTGCGGTAATACTGAACGAATACTGTTTCTAAAGTCTAACTAGTAAAAAAGAACAGCCAGATAGTTTATAAGTTTACTCTTTTTTTATTTCCATCTTAATTTTTACTCAATAATATTTTAATGAAAGTGTTTACTTACTCTTTGGATGTTTTACGCTATATCAGTAAGTCCTACAATATGGTGACGGTACCCTATGCAGAGGAGATAAGACCCCACAAAATAGATATCCAGGGAGAGACACTAAGTAACATTTTGCAGTGAGACTCAAGTTCCGCAGAGTATGGGTGATTTCGTTTGGTTTTTATCGCATATAAAGCATTTTGGTTATTTAATGACAAATGCTGTTTTTACATATATATTAAATATGATTTCTAAACACATTTCGTAAATACTCATTGTTAAATGATAAAATAGTTCTATTTATAGCAATTTAATTTAGCAAGAGTCAAAATTAAAAGGTTCCAAGTCTTGATATGTATCGTAAACAATTCAATTAAACATCATTCATTAATATACACACAGATAATTGATCAAACAGTTCTATTTTAAACAATTCAATTCAGCATTTGTCATTTGTTTGCACGCATTTTAGATGTCAAAATGTTCTATTTCATCCATACATCAGAACCTATCAGGTGCTACCACTACGGACCAGGCTGAAACCGGGAGCGAAGGCAATGGAGGGGTACTCCACATTCCCTAAAACTCGAGCATTCATGGAGCCTCACCATCAGATTGTATCATAAACTCATAAATATAATATAATATTATGTAATGATGACATAATGTATGTGGTTCCTAAACTATAGGCTTTAAATAATCTCAGACTGGTCATTATGTCATTAAAATCAATTAAGCAATCCTTGTTTCTTTATTTTTTCGGTGAGTATTAATTATTCAATTGAAACGCTACAAAAGAAATAAAAGCGAATAGCATATACATTTATATTACACCTACTTACTGTCCAAATTACCAAGCCGGTAACTTTGATTCCTGTTATTGTTTATTGTCATGTAGTCGCGACTCAGCATTATTAGTAGAAATATACCAATATCAATAAAATATTTCACTTGAATGACTGATTCCATATTATTTCTTGTCAGGCCAATTTTTTTTTTTATCCAACAATCAGTTGCACGTAAATAAGAAATAAGCAAACTAATAAAATGTGCAATTAAACATCCCTAATTACATCACAAAAAATAATACTCAACAATCTAAGATGATTTATATACAATCCTATCCATTTTTTAAAAAGAATTCCATGATTATTACGTCAGGTTGATTCATGAAAATAGATTGCGTGTATTTATCATTTTGCATCTGAAATCACGATATTTGATTAAGCAGTTTATGAATGCGTCTACAATCATTCGGATTTTAAAACAAGATTAGAGATTTGCTTAAACGTAAAGGGAAACGACCTTATTCAGCTGATGTTAAAGAATAATGTGCAATTATGGTTCATTGAGTTTTGTTTTCTAATTTGATGCTTACAATAGCCCGGAAAACTGCCAATGACAACCACAACAAGGTGTTATGCAAATGGGACATTTATTGCTCTGCGTGATCAAAGGAACAATGATATTTTTTTGTTTGTTATAACTATTATTGTTATTATCATTATTATTAATAATGATAATAATGATAATACAATAAAAGATTATTAAGTTATTATTTTTTAATTCAGAAAAAAATATTTTCAATCATCTTTTTGCTATAATTATATGCCATTGTGCAATCTGGAAGCCTTGTACATTACAGAAAATATTTGTTTTGATTAAAAGCAAATTATATTTGAGAGTTACAAAGTGTGTAAAGATCTGAATTTGAAAGGAAAATGATATTGATAATAACACTGAATATAAACTCAACTCTGATAAAATATCATTAGGGAATGAGGGACCCTTGTTGAAATCATCTGAATAAATTTTCTTTCAACTAAAAATGTTTTAGAATCGACAACAAGATTATGCTATAACAAAAATATGTAAATGTCGACTAATTCTTCGGAAACGGAAACGTATTCTTTGTCTAGCATTTTTTTTTTTGGTTACACGTTCACACACGCGCGCGACCGCACACACACACGGACGTATACCCACCTTGATTGTCACTTAGCAGCGTTGACAGTGTCTATGTCAACCTAATTAAGAAATCGCTGATCTATCACAGATATTAGGCTCTTATATATCAGAAAAACCTTTAGAGTTTTTTCTTTTACCAGCAATTATTTCCTCTGTAATTTATGTTATTATTTCACACTGAAGTCTCATTTGGATTTTAAATTACATGGATATTGTGGATAGAAAATCCGAAAACAGAATCGTTCCCTCCATCGGCTGACTTGGCGTTGTTAAAGACAAAGGGAAACTGTGTCTTTATATTTCTAATTTTATTTTTTTAAAGCCCTCTTGTTACTTTTGTAGGGTCGGTATCGAGATGGTAAAGGAATTGTCCCATATCTTCTGCTCAAGCGCTTTTGACCATAATTTTGCTCGACATCAGGGGTAGAGTAGTTTTGAGTTGACTGTTTGGTTTTTCACTGTTTTAATTATTAGTAGCGTTCTTTTTTTAAGTTGTCGATTGAAACGTTTTCAGTGGTTTGTTGTATAGAGTTCAAATGAAAAAATATTTACTAATCTGGTTAGTGATTTTTACTTAAGAATATTTAATATTATGGCGCATGTGTTAAATGTTATTCTATTTATGTTCGTTTTTATTTTTCATGCACATTGCTTCTAGGTTTTGCAATCGTATTTTATCATGTTTTTATGTATAATTATTTTATTATCTGTTGGGATCTTCCTTACATCAGAAGATATAAGTTGGTGAGAGCTATTGTTGTGTTTTCTAATTAAAGGTTATATATGCCTTTAAGAAAAACTAAAATCTGGTCACTGTAGGATTATACATTTATTTCCATCCTTCTATGAGAATTAATATGAATCAATAACTCCAAATTTAACAAGACTTTTTCAAGACATTGGCCCAGCGGTTAGAGTATTCGCCAATGGCCCGGGAGACCTGGGTTGAATCCCAGGTCGAGTCATACCAAAGACTTTAAAAATGGAACTTGATACCACCTTGCTTAACACTCAGCATTATAAGGTACGGTTCAAGGGTAAAGTGGAGCAATCCAGGGAATGGAGTAGCGCCCTCCCCTACACCTTGGTGTAGTAGCTATCGAAAAGGGAGCCTTCGGGTCACCCTCGACTATGGTCGCTAACTTTTTTAACTTTTTCAGATCCAAATGGACGTAATGAATTCAGTCAGAATGGGGATTCGAAGTTTGAATAATTACATTGTCCTGACGAAATTAATCCCTGCTCCGGATTTAGTGCACTGAAGAATACATTATATATATAGAGAGAGACGGACAGAAAGAGAAAATAACTGAGATAAAAGCAGAAATAAATACAGATATTTATGAGTACTCCTCTCTTAAAATATTCCCGTATGCATTTATAAAACAACTTGTATTTCGCTGAAAAGATGTTCCCAAGAATGAGCCTTTGAGATAATATCAAATGCGTCTATGTTAGTTCTGCGTTTAAAGGTTGGATTTTTTCTCCTATGTTGTATAAGCAGTAATTATTCCAACCTTTTAATCTATTTCATTTATGGAACCCTTTGCTTGGCTTACCCCTTCCCTCGGGACCCCTGGTATTCTTTTACCATGTCAATATCTGAATATTTTAGCGAGCAATTACTTTCAGAATCCAATTACAATATGAATGTGGACTGTTAAATTTTTTCTACTAAGTCACTTAAAATTCTTACTAGAAACTAAAGTTCTGACCATTTACATAATTTTTTCTTATGGTTAAAAAAAAAAATCAAGATAAAAAATAAAATTCCTGATTTCTATGTATATATTTATAGTTTGTACAATACAACTCAGAGGCCATGAGTGACAGCTTCTATTATATATATATATATATATATATATATATATGATCCAGTATTACTAACTTAAATTTCTGCTCGAGGAACGGCTTTTTAAATAGTTCTTATAATATACTGGAAAATATCTCTAATGATATCGATTTATTATATATTTTGCCGGTTGAACATTTAGATTAAAATGCAGTATATGAGTCGATCAAAACTGATGCAATAGTTTGAGATAGTGAAAGTTCAGAAAGGCTTGATCCTAGCCCAACGTATTTAATAATATATGATTGACTTTGACTAAAGTTCATATATATGGAGTCTCTTTAAGAGGCCAACTACGAGACAGAGTCGACTAGTGAGACAAACTAGATTGCAATATATGCGATGCAAATATCATGTTTAATGATACATATAAATAGCACGAGAACAATTCTACAATAGACAGTCAATGGTCATTATTTTTTCAATCAGGAAATGAAGTCAAGCGGCAAGCCAACATAGTACTTATTCAAAATATATTTACAAATATAAACCAATAGACATATCGCGAATCATAAATTATATTGATCTACGATATATGCAGACGTTGTTTCTAATAACAATATCTAATCTGATAAGGAATAATTGTAAATAGTTTTGCTATAACTGACATGAATTGCGTGAGTATTTGGACGAGTAAAGAAGTCCGCCGTCATCTACAATGTATGAGTGCTCAAAAGTATAACAAAAGATAATCGCTAAACTGTTTTCACGGGTGATTTAGTTAAGGCTTTTTTTCTTAGGCGTGTCATAATTTGAGAATCAGCTCATCACAAAAAAAAAAAAAAAAAAAAAGGTAACAATTTATCATACAGAATCTTTGAAAGACACTACCCAGAAGATTTTTTCATTTTTCTACCTGAGTTTCTTTAAAAACACTTCAGATAAGATTTTTTATCAATTACTTCTATGTCGTAGGAAGCTAAATCGATGTCTACCTTTCTCCAAGGAGAATATCATAATTATTAAGAAATACATAAATCATTGTCTTCGTTTGAACTCAGCTCAAATAATCCATTTCCAACGAGAATAACCTGGACGCCGAACAGTTGTATGTATATAATCATGTTTACACACACATCACATGTATAATTATGCACATTTACATACATTTACTATTTAGAGTTACAGCCATTTACATGCAGCCACCATTTTTCAAGTTGGCGAACTTAGTCGAGGTTTGTCCAAAGGCTCCCTTTTCAATAGCTACTACACCGAAGTGTTGAGGAGGGCGCTACTCTATTCCCTGGATTGCATCACCTTACCCATGATCCTTACCCTGTAATGCTGAGTTTTAAGCAAGGCGATATCAAGTACCATTTTTTGAGTCTTTGAACCCAGGTCTCCCGGACCATTGGCGAACAGTTTACTCATTCGACCAATGGCCTGTTATATCGTGAATAAAACAGTGCGAAATGCATAACATTTTAAAGAAAAATGTATTAATTTCCCACAACCTAGAAACCAAACGTTAGTTTAAGATCATCGAAACATTTCAACCTTTCTCATCTACCGATCAGTGCCGTGAATCTGAACTGAAGTGTACCACCCACACACTTTTTATATATATAAATAAATTGGTTAGAATCTTTGGCTTGGCGTTTGAGTCAACCGGGTTTCGATCCCAGCCACGGGAAGATACTGTCTAGCCACACTGATGATTTCTGATAGAACGAAACAGATCTGTCTGTGGATGACTATTGATATATATATATATATATATATATATATATATATATATATAGTGTGTGGAAATATGCTTAACACGTGTTAGACTACCAACTATCTGAGGCAAGTCAATTTAGGAAAGTGATAATTGTAATTTAAGTTACTCTTTTACTATTTCTTATCCAGATAGGCTAGGGATTGAACTGGTTCGCAGAGTGCGTTTTCTGTTGTAGCATTTTTATTAAGGCTGGTGAATTGTAATTGCTACACATACATTCTCGTGCCTGTTTAACATTAGGTCTGAACGATGCTGTTCAGAATAGAAATTTCAACTTATAGCAATATCGATTGTCAATACGGATTACCAAGATAGATTTTTAATTTGTCTTGATTTTTAGTCCTTATGATATATAATTGTTTTTGCACGAATTTCTATTCATTTTAAAATCATGGTTTTAATTCTACAGAGCTTTGATGAATCTCTAACAAACGATATACAAAAAACTTAATTGGATTTCTTTCATTCCTTTTTAAATGAGAAAAATAAACCTGATTGGATCAGGCAAGTTTCTTTTTTTTTTTTTGTCCTATTTCTTTTTAATGAAATTCTACCTAAAATCACTGATCACTGTCTTTAAAAAATCAGAAAATCTATGCACCATTTCCTTACACTGATTTGTCTTAGAATTAATTCATTTGCTGGCTAATTTCTTCTCTCATGCAGACACTTTTTCATTCGTCTTTGTCTGAAAATTGTATAACAAGAAGCCCAGAGAAAATTGAACTACGGAGCAAGTTGGATAGCCAATCTTTTCAAAAAGAAGTAATATTCATTGAAGATAAGCACTCAAAATCAAAATTTTAAATTTCGTTCTTTGCTAACTTTTCTTTGAAGTTAGGAAAACACTTCAAACTTTACTTTCGAAATAGATCATCTGAAATAAACGTGAGATTCAAAAATTAAATAACGAGAAATTATTAGAATTCCTCCTTGATTACACACGTAACTTTACTTTTCAATTTGTACTTATCAGAAAGTTATGTGATATTAGTATCGCTGATTTTCAACTTGAAAGAAACTGCTAATTTGGGAATCTGTCCAATATTAGATCAAAAGAACACTTATCCCTTAGCTACAAAACAACGCTTGAGAATATACGAAAAATATAATCATTTTCCGATAAAAATGATCACTACAATAAGCCAATTCATCCTTGTCGGACATTTAGCAAAGATGAGCAAATATTATGTTTCCCATAATATACAGTTATTGCTCTAAGTAAGGAAAAAGGCGTATATTCGTTATTTGAGAAGGATGAACATAGCGACTATATATTAGTCCTCTTATAAATTGATGATTTTGATATTGATTAAATATCAGATATAGATATACAAATCAATTGATAGACTATCGATGCGAAGGTTAGCAACATAATTTTTGAAGGTTGCTTTGAAAGTATTGTTATTAAAACATTCAATGCCTGGAAATTATGCAAGAATAAGAAAAAAATCCTTTGTGCTATGGTGGGAACCCTATATTCAAAGAATATGTCTAAATTTTTCAGCAAATGGATATTTACTTTCTTTTCTTATTTATTCAACAAACCAACAAAATTGACCCCTCTATACTTCGCCGTCTCGACTTTTTTGGACAGTCATTCACTTTTCTTCCACTCACATTGTATATATATATATATATATATATATATATATATATATATATATATATATCTACACTCATGGTATAATCATAATCCTCTTAGTGAATGGAAGCATCGACTTGAGGATGTTTGCATTTAACAAATCCCTAATGCTCTTGAAAGATTTGCATCCAATTATTATCCGTTCACATAAAGATAATAAAAAAAAAAACAGGGCACGTTAGCCTTGATACGAAAATCCGTTTGGGAGAGGGAAACTGAATTCAACCGTTAAACGCCACTCATGTCGAGAGGGTAGTATATATAACATTCGATGGAGACACCATGAGACAAAAACGATCGGGGTCAAATATCACAAGACTGCCTAAGGATATCTGAGGACATAAAGCAATGTTTTGAGAAGCATTCGAAGTTTAGTGGTAAATTTTTAAAAGACCGCATGCTTGTAAAGATTGTATGACAAACTGTAAAATGTGGTGAGAAGAAAAATTTATATCCTATGTTTTCTGGATCCTATATCTTGTTAAATCAAATAGAGTAATTTGCTAAAAGCCGTAATGGAAATATATATTCATTTTGTAATTGGATGCAAGAGTCATCCACTTCAACTTCACTTAATATGCCGACAATATAATAACAACAAGTACAAAAGAGTGCATATTTAGTCTGGTGAATCCACTAGAAGTTAGACATATCGAATACTAGCTCACGTTTAATATCGTGAGCGTTTAACCTGTTTTATAATTATCCTATTTTGTACTTAAGAGTACTTGATATTGCTTTGAATCTGACTGCGTATAACACAGTAAAATAATGATCAGATTGATGTAACATAATTGAATAGCTCAAAGAAAATTTAAATTGAATAAGTGCATAAAGCATTCTCTGAATAGCCAGGCCAAAGAATTCCTGGTGATTAAAATGACTTGAGAAAACTGGAGGTCCGAAGATGGTGTACTTATGTGTCGAGTGAGCGGAAGCGGATGTTCGTACCGCAGACACAAGGTGGATGGGAGGAGATTAATCTTATTTAGGGGCAGTTGAGGGCGAGATGTGAGGAGAAAAAGATATACAATTAAATACCAGTCACAAAGATATACGGAGACGAATGTTTTGTTAGGTTTGGTTTGTTTTTATGGCATATCAACCATTTCAGGTTATTTAATGCCAAATATATTTTACTCGAATAAACAGTTCTGTTTCAAATACTACAGTTTAGCATGATACAGTTTTTGTTTACACTCAATAAAATGTAAAAACAGTTCTATATAAAACAATTTACTTTAACATAAGCTGGCATTTCAAATGTCAAAAACAGTTCTTCCTAAGTTGGTTTGGTTTTATGTTGTGTCAAACTTTGCAAATCGTTCAATCAGAAATCCTGGTCAGATTTATATATTAAATACACATGGTTTGTCAACATTTTTCTCATAACATTTTTAAACAAACCTGAATTCATTTTCCTCTGATTTCATTCCATATGACGTGCAAATGATTTCAAGGATTTCTATCCAATAAAAAATATTCCATTTACTCTTCCTCATTTGTTTGCACACAGTTAAATGATTTCTTGAATTGCTATGTAATAGTAACAATTAACATAAATGATATGTTTGCACGCATTTTAATAGACACATATGATATGAAAGCGATTAACATCTTTAAAAAGTGAGCGAGCTTAATAAGTTTACCCACTGTTAAATGGTTTCATGTAAGTATCCATACATTCTATATCATAGGTTCTTTGTCGGGTTTTTGCTGATCCCTGAGCATTGGACTGTTTTATTGTTGAGAGCATTTTGATTGTGTTTCCTAGATTTTCATTATTCTCTTAGCTATTCATCTGTATTTTCCCAGCTTAGCTAATGGGAGCTTGTGATTTTTGTTTAAGTAGTTCAGGTATAATTGGTGACAAGATTTTAGTCTATCTTTAATGCTTTTTGGTGGATGTATTGGTGACTTAAGTATCGGCTGTTTTGTTGGAGATTTTGTAATTTTAGGAGTAGTTTGTTTTGGAGTGACAGATTCTACATGTGTTTTTGTTTGGACTATAACATTTGATCTCTCATTATACCCAAATCGTTGCTGTGTTGGTGCTTGGTAAAACTGAGTGAAATTTTATTCAAATGCTCCTGAAACTTTGGCCAATCATTCGTTTCAAACTGGATCAATTTCTCCTCGGGTGTTGTATCTTTCTTGTCTTTGGGTGTATCCGCTCTCCGTGCAACAGAGGTGTAGATGCGTTTTCCCATGTAGCTCCCTCAAATTTTCTTTGCTTCCAGGAAACACACATTCTTCTTGTGTTTCACCTCGAGTATTTCCTTTTCTTTTTGTAAACATTGCAAGATCTTACGTAAGCTGGATAATCTTTTCGGCAGTTTTCACATCGACTTTCCTTCATTAATCTTCCTCCAAGTGGTCCTTTTCACCGCATTTGGTTTATGTTTGTCTTCCTCTACAGGCTTCTCTGTGGTGTCCATATTTTTGGCATCTGAAGCTCTTCTGGGTCGTTGGGACGTACTACTCAACTCTCGCAAGACAATAGCCGATCCTCAACTCCTTGGGAGTATGGGGCTGGTTAAAAGTCAGGATGCAAATGTTGGTCTGGATTCGTTATTCGCCTTTTATAATGGAGATTCATCTTATATTTGTAACTCTCTTCTGTATCCAAAGACCACTCGCTACTCCAGATAACTCCTTTGGAATTGCTGACTTTCTTATGTGAGAAGGCTTTGCATTTTGTCGTATGAAAAGTTTTCATTTTTAATATGCCGTCTTCGTCTGTTCACCTCGACAAGCAAGCTTACGTTCCTGGTTTTCGTAACTGTTTTCGGAGTAGCCCTTGTAGATATAACTTTTTCTAGGAGGAAAGGCGATAATTTGCCTTGTCAGACTTCCTTCAAAGATTAAATAACAATGAATCTGCAGAATTCTGCTGCCTCATTCTCCGAGTCTGACAGGTTTCGTTTAGTTTCATTTTTTTCATAAGCGAACGCTATAGGTATTGTATATTTTCGCATGGAGTCCAACTTGTGTTGGGAATGTACCAAGGGGGAAACCATTCGTTTTGGTTGAGGAGAATACTCTAGTTGAGGATTATTTTTCGAGCAGTTGCCAAATAAGATTCTCTGCACTGGTCAAATTATTATTTTCTCAAAGCAAGTGACCATTAGCCACCACCTTCTAGCTCCTAAAATATAAGCATTAGGAACTTGCTCTAAGTGCAGATTTGAAAGTACGGTTGGGATAAACATATAGGTGCTCGGGCTTGATATGACCGGCCTATTTATCGGATCGAGCCAATCCAACCGCCTATCAAACCAAGTAAGGAGCAAAGTGGTGTTTTGTAAGTCATTGACCACTCTATCGCCGGATCAATGACTGTTCAAAACCACCAGAATCCCGTCCCAGCGCCTTATGAGTTCCCATCTACTGCCAACAGATGGCCTCATTAGGGGGGCTTACTCCACTACATATGTGTAGAAGGCGTATTCTACAGTTCCAGCTGACAGGGCGGGACGTAAGTTTACGATCTCCAATTTTGCAGGGTACGCTCCGAAGTGGACGTTAGACTAGACGCGACCTAGGAGACAAACATGTTAAAAATAAAATAGAAAACCAAGAAAAAACTCAACGTCTGCGTTGGCTCTCTTTTTTTCTCAGCAGGATATGTTGCTTCACATTGTTTAGCTGTCGCGATCGCCTCAGTTTCCATACTCTTTCTTTCTCCCGGCAACAAACTAGAATTTGTAGTTGTCAATAAACCTTTGGGTTGTTAAACAGAGTTTCATGCGTTCGTCAGCTTTCGCCACGGCGGGGTCTAAGCTTTCTTTGGAACCGCAACGGTACATTGAAAAGACTTTTAGCCGTAAATTTTTTGCATAATAACATGTTCCAGAAAGAATATGCACATTCGGCATTCAGATATTTGACTTCTAGAATATTATGTAATTATATCAAATTAAAAAGACTGACGAAACTTTAAAATGCACACATATGAAAAGATAAAAATTATTCCTGATTTAACCAATTTCCATAAAAGATTACGCATAGGACTTCTTTTAAAGAGTTTGAGAATAAAACTATTATACTTAAAGTCAATAAGACCAATTAGTTATTTTTTACAGTGTCAAAGTTATTCACCGTATATACTAAGTAAAATTTTATTTCTTAGGAATAAAAAAAAAACACATAAGAAGACTTTAATAACAGACTGAATTAAACGAATTGAACTTACCTTGACTTAAGAAATCCAACATAAACAAAATGCTAATTTCAATTAAGTATTTATGATTTAATAATCATTGAGAAAATAACATAAATACCTAATGGGATTGTAACGTCATTGTTGATACAGTTAGTTTTACTGATAATAGTGGGTAGAGTGTTCGACAATGGTCCAGGAGACCTGGGTTCAATCCCAGGTCACGTCATACCAAAGACTTTAAAAATGGTACTTGATACCTCCTTGCTTAACACACAGCAATATAATATACGAATCAAGGGTAAAGTAGAGCAATCCAGGGAAAGGAGTAGCGCCATCCTCTACACCTTGGTGTTGTAGATATTGAAATGGAGGCCTTCTGGTCGCCCTCAACTACTGTCAACTACGGTATGTGAGTGGCCCTATACACAAACTGGATGTGATATGAGGTCAGTATTTTAAGCATAATTTAACTGGCGTGAAATCTGTTTTCTTTCTCCGACACGTTTTGTTATACCAATTCTAAATAATCCAGTATTTCCTATTATCTATCTGTATTTGAAGGAAGAATAAATGAATGGATATATTTCCGAAGGGTAATTGCACTCGTTGAATTGCAAACAGTATCGGCCAGGATTTGAACTCGGTTCGCCGTACCAATTTCCTACGAGGATGAACATTACAAAGCCAATGCCCCAACTTTACTTTGTGTGTGTGTGTGTGTGTGTGTGTGTATTTGGACATCCAATGCAAAGGTATTTGGACATCCTACACAAAATTCACAATCCTAAGAGGAATATAATTAAAATAGAATTTTAAGAAAAGGAAAAAAAAACGCCTCCATATAATGCAATAGATTAATATGCACCAATTTGTTTCAATGTAATTAACGACACATTCTTTTACAGATTTATTCCAGTAACGATGATACTACAGTTCTTTGTCATTTAAATTTGCCGGAAGTGAATATATATATATAAAAAAAAACCAATTAACTATTACTTAAGGATGGTTTCTATTGTGTAATATCACTAATTGCTCAGTTATTTCAGCTTCATGCTTCAAAATATCTATCTTTCCAAGAACACAGGAAGATCAGAATGCAAAACAAGGTCGTCTTTAAGCGGAGCTTAACTAATTTGAAAACAGGATTTCCTTCTCCAAGACAAGGAGCCATCTATACGAAGATTAAAGGGACCGATCTGTCCTTCTATTCACTCATTGACGGAGGGAGAGTTATTAGATTTATACCTTTCCCGACAGCAATAGTATAATGTGAAAATCCCAAAAGCCCTGTCCAGGATTTGAATTCCAGGCAACGAATATAGCTCCTGCATGGGTAACTACTATAACATCAATGCACACACACACACACATATATATATATATATATATATATATATATATATATATATCCAGAAAAATGAGTATTAAATGATTCGAATTGAGAATACATAGGAAAATTCTAAAAATTTTCAATGAGTGTTCAATGTATGATTATTATTACATAAATCTATAAATATCATAGAAAGGTAATTCATATGGTGAGTGGAGTTATTTTCTTCCAATTATATATATATATATATATATATATATATACACACACACACATTTTCATAAATATATATATATATATATATATATATATATATAGACATGTCACTGTATATTCATAGACGCTTCATATATTGTAATGAATTGCAAGTTAGATTAGCCAACTTTCACGGGTGAATTCGAATCTCATCAAGTGCTTCATTCGTACAACCTTGTATCACATGTTATCGCTAAGTTTTGAAAATTACAACATGTATATAAATATACACATACATAATCTATATATACACGTGCCAACCTAGCAATTTTTCCTGGATAAATAATTTTGGATGATATGAAATTTTATTTCCCATTTCTTCCTTTCTTTGTTGTTTTAGCAGGAAATGATGCCGGTAAAATCAATGATTTTTTTATCTTCTTAATTGTCTTTGAGTAAGGAGTATGAAAGTCAAAATGCAAGTTTGTGTTGGCGAATGACAGAGTTCGAAAAAAAGGCAAAATAATCGTACTTGCTTTTCTGCAATCTTAAAAAAGGCCATGGTTTCAGTCTTCCTTTTTTTCCTGTTCATTTTGGGTGCATAAAAAAGATTAATAAATTTAGGTAGGGGGTCACACAGAGGAAGCCATCGAAAAGCCAAAGTTCTTTTGCTAGCTTTCCAGCCGTATTAAGCCAGCAAACACACTACTGAAGTGATGACGTCTTTATTGCTTCCTGCTGCTTAAATCAAAGACTTGCGTATTGAAAGGATTTATTGTCGAACAGATTTAAAGGGAAAAAAATCAATTATTCGTTTCTGAACAACATTTTGGAAGGAGTTATTTTTCTGTTTGAGCAACGATTTAATGCAATGGTAGAGTTCATAGTTGTATTGTTTAATCCGAAGCTTCTACACGATTATAAAAAAATATTTCCGATGAAAGCGATTTAACCTTTGGATATAAATAAAAAGACACTGGATTTAGATGGATTGAAATGCGAGCAGAAATCAGTTTATGCTGCAGATTTTTCAAAGCTAGCGTCAATCATCCAAAGTGTCGTAGAAATAAAACAGGATCTTGATCTGAGAAAAGTAACCAAATTCGTATGCCTTATTCTAATCGTACTAGCCACTTCTGTTTCCTGTAAAAGATCTTCTTCAAAAAAAGAAAGTAAATAATTATATGAAGTGTTCACAAAGAAAAGAACGGTTAAGTAGTTTGGTTTTCATATCCATACATAAGGAATTTCGTTGAAGATGAGAGTAAAGAGTTTTACCCAAAATTTTACAACAAAGTGATCCATGAACTAGCTCAAAAGAAACGAAGAATTGAATTGTTTAACAAATAGATTTGATAGCTGATTATTTACCAATTATATTATTTTCTCTCGAAACCAAAAGCTGTTATAACCGTCATGACGGTATTATTGATATGGAGGATTAAGGCTTGTTGAAAAGCGTGTAAAGTCTCAATCGGTTTTTTTCGTAAAAATGTATTGTCCTACATTAGCGTTAGTTAACCGCATATTCACAGACGATGTGGGGCAAATACTTTTCGGGTGACACAATGAAATGATCCCCTCATCCGGCTACGCCAAGACGATTAACCCGCATAATACAATGCATCGTCTGGTTCCCCAGTTACCATTCACGACTGATTTATATATCTCCGCGTCCAAATAATCATGCATACATACACAGACATATATAAACACATATATATCAACATAGTTGGGTGAAGTTGTAGAATACGCCGACATGGCTACAGAAAAGTGACCCCCACCAACAAGCTTTCTATATTACACTTAACCAACGGATGTTAATTCCTGTCATGGAGGTTCGATAAATATTGAATACCCGTTCATTGTACATGCTTCCAGGTCCACTTTGACCCGTAGAGGTAGAATCCGATTAGGCCCCATTTATGAGACAAATTGAACTATTTCACTCGTCACTCTACTTGAAACCATTTAATATTGAGCAAACAAATGATTAAGGTTAAATTGAATTATTACAATTAGCAAGCAGTGATTGAATCCATTTAACAGTTTGAAAATGAAAGAATGTTAAAAGAATTATTTGTGTTTGTGCAAACAACTGACAGGTGTTAAATGTAATTATTAAAAATTGTAGCAATACTTTAAACATTTGATTGTGTGCCAATGAAGGAACAAAGTTGACAATTATTATTAGTAATAAATAGCAATACTTGAAAGCGTTAGAATCTGTACAAACAAATGAGGTTTGGCACGTTTAAAAATAATGCAACCTACAAACTATTCATTTAAAATCATATGCATTTGACAACTTTCCATGTACAAACAGGACATGGCATTGCAGAACGTACAATGATTGTTATGCCATGAAATACAAACAATCGACCACAATTGATCACAAAAATGAATATAACATTTTATTTTCTCAGGATTACCAATGTTCCTTGAAAATATCGGTAAATAAAATTTCGGTAAATATCGGTAAATTTCGGTAAATATCGGTAAATTTCGGTAAATATCGGTAAATTTCGGTAAATATCGGTAAATAAAATTTCTCAGGATTACCAATGTTCCTTGAAAATATCGGTAAATAAAATATCGGTAAATAAATTAGATTTATTCAAATAAATCCCGATAATCTTCAATCACGCTCAACAGACAACTTCGGAATCTCCTGCAAGCTTCAAGGAAGTTCACCCTTTTTAAGTTTGTTAATACTGCCGTTATCTTTGCCTTTAGTTCACCTTTTGTGTTCCATAAACTAATTTTGTTCTCTCACTTGACTGCGTCACAAAAATAATAATCGAGGATATTATAATCTGGATTGTTTGGCGACCAGATGTTAGGGTTAATTAAGTCTTAGGAGTTTTCTAACAGCCAAGAATAGTTTTTCTAACTTCGCTGGCTAAATGAAGTAATGTTGCGGGAAATAAAGTCTTCTAGAATCCATGCTATCGAACTAATTCAACACGACCTTCTTCAGA
>OY757912.1:29741651-29811651 GCA_963585895.1 Sepioteuthis lessoniana | reverse complement strand
GACTCTCACATTAACCGTTGCATCATACTCGCCTCTTTCATTTCAAAGGCAGCTTGGCTTTATGAAGTAACTCTGGGTAATACCTGGGAGGAATGACAGTGATGGGGAACCACACACTCTCCAGATTTCTAGTAAAGAAATCTTATGATCAGATGCAGTTTAATGCTATAACCCACGCATCTCTCTTTTTGCTGTATAAGCAATTTTACATATCTGTAAGCAACCTATTTTTTCTATTGTGAGCCACGCAGACGGGACGAGGAAGGCTGTGAACTGACACAGAAATCTCTGATTTTCGGTTGTTGGTAATGAGTGTTTCCAGATTGCCACAAACCTACTGATAAAAAAAAAATTGAGGAAAGAATGGCTAAGACAACCAAGAAGAGGGAACAAACTGATATGAAAGCGACTTCTAGCCGCATTCACGACCAAGACACAAAGATGACACCAAATGTAAAGAACATGATCCTGTAGAGAAACTATAAATAACTCTCCAATGGATTTGGTAGTTCGTCCGTAGGACACTACATGATCGCATTAGATTTCTAGAATCGAGCTCGATCTCTTTTGTCTGTTCTTTAAACATGAATGACTTCCTCTACCCTTTCAGCAAAGGACAATTTCTCTTGCCACATCACTGAAACAGGTAGCCCACATGGTTATCACTCTTTTATATACTTCCTATTCGTAGAAAAATATTGGTAAATTTTGTTAATGTGCTGTTTGAATACTACCGTCGATAATTCTTGTTAGTATATTATTCATATATTAATATTCCTGTTTATTTAAATTATGTTGTTTTACTTTCGTTTAGTCTGAGTTGGTGCATCATTTGATATTCTAATTATCATATTGGACTTTGTTGAGTTTGAATTTACTAAATATTATTGCTCAGATACGTTTTTTTTTATGTATTCATATAACAAAGATTTTGGGTTTTTTGTAAATCTAAGGCTAGTTCAAAAATGACTGGCGGGATTTTTTTTCAGACTCTCTTAAAACTATTTACAAAATCCTGAATGCTGAAAGCATTGAAAAATATTAACTGCTGTCAGATTACACAGCAAGGGAACAGTACGACGAACAAAACAAGCAATAATAAAGTGCTCCTATTACTCAATTTATTGTTGCTCTGCTCAGACTCAAATTAGACAACATCCGGGTTATTTATTACGAGAAACTCCATTCAGTTAAAAAGACTAGACATCCATTATTATATCCAATTATATTCCATTGTATAGAATTCCATTGTTTCGCTCCTTCAGGGTTTTCATTATCAACTAAACTTGCGCGGTTATTAAAGGTGAACTCTTTAACAAAATCAATACAAACAAACACAGACACAAACTAGTGGGTGTAGACACACATTAGTTTTGATTATGAAACATTATATATACTTAATTCTTGCGTGATTACAATTGCAGTCATTTATAGAAATGCGTTGATGGGCGAGTGACGTAACGGTTGTTGGTATAGAAAATTGATTCGGCAAAACATTCTAAATCTAATTCCGCGCTTGTTTGCTTTTACTACACTCTTATTGAAACCTTCTATGCTCTTCTATTCAAAAAGACACGGATTTAGCTGCTGTAAATCATATGCAATCTAGACGCAACCGTATGTATATTAGTTCGTATCTATATAAGTTTAATGTATACATATGTATAATTATTATACCTGGATGTATCTGTGATAGCCATGGTAGCACAAGTTTATGCATAAATAGTTCTATAAAAAATATTACTGAACAATTTAGTGAGCTCGGCAGATTCTAATAGATAATAAAATAGAAAGAAAAGTATTTTTCGATGGGTATTAAAGGAGCTGTTGTTAATGTCCATATGAAAACCAGCTTTTCTGAGCTAGTATATTCAGAGATTATTGGACAAAATATTATTTTAAAAACCTTTTACGTTCACGAGGTTCATACGATAGAGAGTATTTTTCCGTAAGTCTGGACTCTATAAATTCAAGGATTAATTCAAATAAAAGAGACGAGTTACAGCTTAAAGCAGCAGTAGTAGTTAAGTTGCTGGGTCAGCCTGGAGGCCGATCCCGCCCTTTTTATTGGGTTCCAAGAATATAAGGGGAGTTAGGACGTTGTCGTTTGACAGAATGAGAGAGGAAATTGATAAGGTTTTCACCTGCTGTCTATGTGGCTATACGGAAGGATTTGGGATCAAATCTATATTGTGAAGTGTTACATTCCACTACACTTCCGGGATAAGCTAGAAAAGAAATTGTCAACAGAGACAGTATGTATTCTAATCTAAAAAAATTAGAAGAATATCCAAGCTATGTAGAAATATAAACACATGATCACAAAATGAAAAGTTATCCTAAGATATGTATATGTAATAGTGATTTACAAAGAAAATAATTCATCGAGTAGAAATCAAAATTAGTTAAATAGACTATTAAGAGACGATTTATGTTCTAGTCGCTTAAGAAAAAAAAACGTGTAGTATTTAGAAAAAAAAAAGAAAATTTCTCACTACCAGGTGATAGAGCAATTTAATCACTGCTAGCACAACCAAATTCAAGAAATAATAGTCGTAGTACTTCATTTAGTTATCACGTGATAATATAGAATATAAAATTAAGTGCAGTATTTAGAAAAATACGGAAACTGCTCATTACTAGGTGATACAGTAATTTAATCACTGCTGTAACCACCAAACCAAAAAAAACAAAAAAAACAAAACAATAGTAATAGTAATTCAGTAAGTTATCACATGATCGGGTGGGAAAACTTTCACAGGCTTAATACTGTAAGCAATTTTGATACATGTTTCTTTTCCTTCCAATGTTTCTGGGTGCATACATTTTGAATTCCTGTCTAAATATTTTATGAACAAACATAATTGCTTTTCACAAGTTAATTCAAACGACGAAGGTGGGATAAACATTGCGTATATAAAACAAAGTATTATCTAAACTAACCGCTCTGTGAAAGTGTTTGAGACATGAGGATTTTAGTTCAGGATCAGTTAACATAAAAGCAGTTTGCAAAATCTAAATGGTTTCATTGACAGAAAGGTTTCTGATGAAGAACGGGCTGGTGCCATTTCATGAATAAGAACCATCATCAAAATAGACATCAGCCAGAACAGAGAAAAACCAATAAAGAATGATTACTCTCTGACTCAAATACTGATCAAGACAAACTCTACTGTCTTACGTCTTTTATAAATGCTTTGTTCATTGAGCTGAGATTTACTGGTGTAATTTATCGTGAATGGTCCCAAGCAAATTATGTGATCGAGACTTGTAAGGAGCAGAACTGTGTTTTGTTCAAAGGACAGAAGAAAATTCAAAGATGTGAGAAGGTTTATAAGATAGGTTAGTCAAAGTAAAATTATAATATCAAATATAAAATAGATTATAATGAAATAATACCTACAACAAGAACAGAAAAAAAAAACAGTGGTTGCATTATGAAAAAAAATGAGTTGATCAAGAGGAAGTTAATTACATGTCCAATTGTATATTTAAGTCTCTTTTTGAAAGACTCGGAAAAATAGTGGCTATTTAGATTTAAATTGCATTTTGATTCTACTAATTTACACAGTCATTACAAGAGAGAGTAATGTAAAATGATTTTCGGAATGTTGTTCTATTATATTAAATCTCGGTGTTTATTTGTGACTGAAATTTTGGGGAAAAGGTTAATTTTAGCATAAAAATAGATTTGCTGAGCCATAAATGAGAAATTATTTTCAAATAATTTCTTCTACTTGGAACCGAATTAATGGTATTTTTAGGTTAAGTCTTACGTTTTATATTGAAAAAAAAACCAATAAAGCCTGATCTATCATTTTGGAAAAAGTGATGAAAATTCGCTAAGAAAAGCCATTCAAGATATTTCGTTATTTAAAAGAATAAAAAAAAATCATGTTGGAATGTTAAGGCTAAGTAATATGCCTATCACCTTTCTATTTAGATGTCATAGATAGATATAATCTCTATGCAAGGATTTTATTGTAACTTTATTAAACAAATAAAAAAATGTAAAGATCACAATGGATTTAAATTGGTTGGTTTAATTATAATGATATCTTTTTTTTTTATTCATAACAAAGGGAGACAAATTTCATGGTTAAATGTGTAAGTAATATAAACTACTTTTCAGATGGAAATGCACGTATCTTCACATTCATTTTTTTCATTTTGGGTATGATTTTCCGAATATAGGACATCTTGGTAGGTGTTTTTATACATCTGGACTTCCATAAACAGAGCTGAATTATGTATCTTCATGAAGATATTTTTCCAATTTTCCTTTCTTTTAAACAGATGGAAATGCACGTGCATATGCTAATGTACATTAATATTTACATATGAATGTATATCAAAATGGAAAAAAATGGATGCACACACATAGGGCGATCGTTATTACACTAGGAATGCAATTCTACGATCTATGTTGAACACTCAAATAAAACTCTTCGGGTTTTGTTTTGCACATAAACATTGAATGACACAAATGCTTTAGTGTTGTATACAGAGAAGAAGGAAAACAACGCTAATGAATAAACATATCATCTGCTTCTTCTAGAGTCAGAGGTGGCTAAAATGAACACACATGGGGGCAACGGTGCATTTTTTTGTGAAACCTTTCTAATTAGTTCAGCCTGGGTCGATATCTTCCTTGGTTTTTATTATTTCCCAGACACTCATGCCATCGTCGTGATCACACACCCCGTATACATGTTCCACGTGGTCACCTATCATCTCCAGCATGACACCCACGCAGATTAGGCGGTACTTCCGCAGGGGCATCTGCGTCTGGTTTATTTTAGGAAACAAGAATATAATTCGTTATGCCACCTTCAAAACCTACGCAGCATATCAAAGGAATCTTCTGGTCGATATCCAATATAAGTAGTAAGGGTGCCTAGACTATTTAGTCATCGTTAGTTAACCGGTGTAGGAGAAGGAAAAATTATAATTTCAAAAACCTCCGGAGAGCTTTACCTCTTGCGCAGTGGTACCCCATTCTTAACTAGTCAGCTCATCCAAAAATGGTGGTTTATCCTACACAAGCTTTCAGCATAGTAAACCAATCAGTAGTCTAGTTAATTTATTAAGCTTCGGATTGGTTAATAGTCTTCGTTGAATTGATTAACGAAGTTGACATACATATGTAAATATATATGCGTATACAGATTTGCATACATATGAAGAGGATACTATATACATAGATGGCAATGAATACCTGTGTATATGAATGCACTGTTATTTACAATGGAGTGAACTTCTATGCGAACATAGATATAGTGACGGATTAAAATTAATTCTGAAACGGAGTTTCCTATTAAAATTTGTGACGGAGAAATTGCGGTGTTATAATCTCCCTTAAAGGGTAGATTATTTTTTTGAAAAATCATATGCCATTATGTTGCTTTTAAACAGGCTCATACATGCACAATTATACACACACACACACACACACGACTTTCACGCACACTCAAATATATATATATATATATATATATATATATATATTAGTTGAGCCCTTTGCCTGGGGCTGTTAAAATACGCCCACTGCAACTCTATAGAGAAGTAAAACAGCCATCTAATTAGTGCCCTGTGAATGATATTAAACTACATTTGATGGTGAATCTCTAGTACTTAGGCTTTATTCATTGTGGAGTACGTCTTCCTTGCCATTACTTCCAGGTCCACGCTGCTCCGGAGCGATAGTACTTTTGGGGTCCTATCTATAGGACAAATGACATTTTTAACCCTTTAAATATGTGCAAAGAAATGACTGACGTTATATTGAATTGTGAGTGTTAGATAACAACAGCTAAAACCAATTAACTGTGCGCAAACAAATGATTGACAGTGAATAGAATTATTAGTCTTCGATAAAATGACATGAAAACCTTTAACTGTGCGCAGACAAATAACCTCTGACTTGTTTACAATTATCATCGATAAACTTTGCGTTTAGAAATTATCTCTCTCTCTCTATATATATATAATAACAGGATTTGCAAACTAATAGCCTACATAGGTTGATATGACACCAACCAAACATATATAATTACCCATTTATATATAAAAAGATGTAGACATAATCGACAATTCCAGATATAATGATTATGCAAACAAAAAGGACTTGAATATGAAATGGATTATATCCAAATATATACAGCATATGGACTTTTCTATCTTCTATGTTTCATCTCGAATCAAAATGCAAAAGTTGTGTTACTGGACAGTAATCTTTATACTGAATTATCTAAATCTCTCTCTCTCTCTCTCTATATATATATATATATATATATATCCGTCTGCTTTTATCATTTTGTTCCCTAATTTCTAACTGGAAGGACACCGAATCCTGAATCACATTTATCAGGTTTCAAATGCCCAGGTACAGTTGTGTTCTTGAGAAACCACCACGATCTTGTCAGCGTTAGTTTTGTTTGCAAAGGTTGATGACGGCTACAGAGAAAAAGAGATATGTTATTGCCGTCACCGATCTACGAAAATAATCGCTTCACGGATTCGGTTCGAAAGGATAGTTTCATTAAATGACCTTACATTTAACTCGCCACCATCATCACCGTGAAATGATTGATGGCCGAAAAACCAAAGAGGAAAAAGAAACGAAGTGTGTGTGTATAGAAGGGAACATTATCAAGATGGATGAACCAGATGAAGGCAACACAAGCTCTGTGCATGCGAACGAGGCAAGAACGCTTATTCACCAGAGACTTTTCGCTGAATTAATCGGACACATGCTGATAGAACCGAACAACATGTTTACGTCAACAAACTGCTAAAAGAGTGGACCGACACATCGAATAACGGAAGGACAATCGTCGTTAAATAGTGGTCGCTTGTGAAACATTGATAAAATGATAGACAAGTATTTAAAGGGATTTCTCTCTCTTTTTTTTTCTCTCTCTCGCACACACCCAAATACACTTCTAATCCTCTCGACTTCCATTATGGTGATTCTCGAAAGCTGTTTAGCAGGAAAAGAGAAATGAGACAAAATTGCCGACATACAATTCACACGAATCTATTTGCTCAGCAAAGTGAACAAGGAAAGAGAGTTATGTCGAAAGATATAATGAACGAGTAGCTAATAAATAAATTGCCAGTGAAAATCGGCGTCAAAGTAAGTCGGGGACAGTACTTAAAAATTATTGTATCTGCTGTGAGAATTGTCAGACTGTTAGCATTATTGTGAAGTTTACGCCTGCATATCACTTTGCTCGTAATAAATGAATATATTCACGTACACAATTTAGATCCAGAGCCTAAAGAAAGATCGTAGTGTCCTGGAATAAGCCTACTGGATTGCTGATGGGACATTTGTAAAACAAAACCAGCTAAGAAGAATCGATTAGCTGAACGGAACAGAGATTTCGATCACTGTCATACTTAGATTTCTGGAATACTCTAATGTATAATTGTGTATTTTACGAAAATGTTAAAGAAAAATCAACAACTAATTTACTAAAAGAGATTGAAGGTTAAAAAAATACGGGTAGAATAACATCTAAAAACTTGTATTTAAATGTTTGCAAATGAAATCAACTGCTTTACTTAAATTTTCACGTTATATTGTAACTATATATATATATATATATCATAATCATCATCATCATCATGTCACACTGCAAACACGAATCTCCCTGACCCTCTCTCGTCACCCATCACTATCATCCATCACCTCCAAGCCTCATTCTGTATCGGCACAGAGCTGTTGTATATAGGTTCTAGCCGGTCATCCTACCTTTGCTCATCAATATAAATGGGTCCACAAGAGTATATCACTTTGGAGTTCGTCCATACTTCTCCAGCAGTGTCCCACATGTCTGGTTCGTCTAACTGGGATAGTTTTTGTTACGGGTGGTAGGAGGGCGAACAGCTGCTTTTTTGTGGTGTGTTGCCTCCAGGACTTGTTCAATACAACTCGAAGCATTCTTTAGTAATTGCTGTCAAGCTTTTTCTCCCTACGATCAGTTAGCGTCGATGTAGCGCATCCAAATAGCAGTATTGACATGACCTATAACTGTTAAAAACTGCGTTTTGTTATATCAGTCTGGTCTGACTTCCATATGACCGACAGCCATTGAAAGTCAGACCTGACTGATAAAATATGCAGTTTTTTCAATATTGTACAAGTCCTGCTGGCAACACCCAACAAAATAGCAGCTATACGTGCACCTACCACCTATCACAAAAAAACTATCAAAGTTACGCGGGACTTAGCTGGAGAAGTAAAGACAAACTCCTAAGCTGTATACTCATATGAACCTCTTTACACGGACGAACAAAGTCAGGACAACCAGCTTGAACTTATATACACTAGCTCTGTGCCAATAGAGGATAGAGCCTTGAAGATCTCCGGGTTGCAATGGACGATAGAGGTGGGTGGCGAGAAAAGGTCAGGGAGATTCGTGCCGGCGGCGCGAAATGATGATGATGATATATATTCCTTTGTTTCGCTGGTCCAATGAGAGAAAAAAGTAAATTGTTACAAAGGAGTGGTACCCCCAGAGAATTTCAGATTTTTATTTATTTATTTATTTTTTACTTGTACACGTATTTGTAATGTAGAAAGACGTCTTCAGGGATTCGTTGATTGATTTGAGCGTTCACTTTGTCTGTTTTTTTTTTTAATAGAGGCGACTCTGTAAATAGGTTTGTAGTTCTTTTTTATATCCCGGATTTGTGTCCGGGAATGTATAGTTGTTAATTGTGAATTTTATAGTAGTTATAGTAGTTAATGTTATAGTAGTTAATTGTCCTTGAAGACTTTTGGCATCTGCCTCTGCAGATACGTTTATGTTGTTGTTTGTGTGTGTGTAAGTTTACAAGTGTGTATTATGTGTGTTGATATGTAAGCGGGAGTGTTCGTATCACTGTATGTGTATATACTTTCAGGATTTTTGTTTTTTTCCTTTATTATTCTTTAAAGGCTGGCAAATTTGTGATCCTGGATTTTCAGGTATGATCTACATCAGATGTAGTTTAGTCACCTACCTAGGACACTATTTGAAATAATTATGAGCTCCATTAAAAATAGATGATTCATGAACTACATTAAAAATATTAATAATGCTACGAAGTTTGAAGTTTGGTGTGGTTAGGTTTTATTGAATATCAACTTTTGCAGGTTATATAATGTCAAATACTGTTTATAAATATACATTAAATATATATAATTTGGAAATGTTTTCTTGAAAACATTAAAATGATCTTGAATTTTGTTTGCACAAAATCGAATGGTTTCAAGTATTGCTATTTAAAAGTAACAATTCAATAATCTACAATAGGTAGATATGACATAAAACCCAATTAACTTCTAACCTTCCTCCCCTGAGTGATTCTGGTTGTGAGTGTGTGTGCGCATAGTTATGTTATGTCTAATATTGCTATATATATATATATATATATATATATATATATATATATATATTCTAAATTCTTATATTATAGAATATAGTAAAATATTTTTCTTTGTAAAATTAAGCTCAATCTTAAACTATTCAATTGATAAGATAATTTGAGATACAACACAAAATTCCAATTGCATATTACGCACCTGCTGAATTATAATAATAACTAGTAGAGATAAAAACAGGTTATATTGTGTTGAAGAGAAAAAATAGTATCTCCTTGTATGAACACACAAAATTTTAGCTTAAGAAACGAAACTGGGCAAAAATGTAGGCACCAAAATGATTACATAATGAAATATGTGACAAATACACATTTAATTGTTTAATGTAAACAGATATGATTTAATTCTTTGTTTCAACAAACTTTTATTTATTTTAAATCAGTCATTGCATCCTAAGAAAATACAAACAGCGAAACTAAAACAAAATAAAACAAACAACAATATATGTATTAACATGAAATGACAAACTAAAGTAAATATGATGATGCAAAAAACTGTCCTCGTCTAAGGGATTATGCTCGGAACAAATTGTCAAATAATAGCATACAAACACACACTCATGTATGTGTGTGTTGTGAAAAGTAATTATGATTTTCAAAATTATAATAAATTCCATTTCTTGGTTAATGCCATAACAAATCTAACCTTCATTTGACACCTAATATATAGTGGTCTTCTATTAGCCCGATAGAACTGCTGAGGAAATGAAAGGCATTAACGTCTACAATCTGATGGGATTTAAGCTTTTCAGCAGCCACTCTTCGATTTTATTATGAGCCATTTGTGCTCTCAGCATCATTACTTATTTATCTCTTATCACACGATGCCTTTCATACTTACGATACTTTGAGATCACTCGGGGGAGGAAGTCTTATCCAATTTAACATTCCTTATATTACAATGCTTCACTCACCTGAAATTTTATCGTACATTTATTCTAACTAGTTAAATCATTAAAACGTCAATTGCAAATGCAATATTTAATGTTCTATGGATTTAGAAGAAATCGATTTGTATTATTGAAATGGCCTATTTGGAATGGTGTGGTTATTGAGACATTGTTTAATGAGCACACATGCACAGATAATGAAAATAAAATTATTGTTCTGATAGATTCATTCATTATTAAATACAATGCTTATTATCTTAATTAAGAGAACTCGGCTTCCGGAATTTTCCTTTTTGCATTTTCACTAAGTCGTGACCAAACCCTGAAATAAAAACTTCTTACGTCTAAGATTATAGTAGCTCCAAAGATAAAATCTAGCAAGTAAATACCCAATATATGATTAGACATATTTATTTGGTGTTTTTTAAAATACTTTTTTTTACTAGTTTCGACCGTAGATAATTAATTCAAAGTTTTCGAATATCTGATTGGTTATGAAAACATAGACAGAAGACGAACAAGTTACGTGGCATATCTATTCGTTGAATTTTTATTCTGGCCCTATATATTTTTATGTGTGTTGGGGAGTAACAAATCTAAATCGATACTGTATTTCCACCGACGCAAATCAATAATGCATGAAACCTTTATTTTTGATCGAACAACTTCTTTGTCATTAAAAGTATTTCGAGCGAATTTTCTACTTACATTATTTGTTTAATGTTGTATTCATGCTTAAAACAAACCATTGAAACGTGTTATTTCATTTGAAACCGTCGCAGCGACTAAGGTTCGCTCAGTATGGAGAACTGCTTCATTTACACAATTCTGTGTTTACCTGAGAATTCTGCGATCAACCTGCATCGAGACTGTTGATCAAAATGTGTCGGAAACTGACACTGATGAAGTTTAAACGAAAAGTAGACGACGGAGTAAGATAAAACTTTAATTCTTTTATTAGGAAATATATTGTGACTTTATGATCATTAATTTTATCAAAGCTCGACTACATACATATTCAATAGTGAGGCAACTAAAGCATGTATGTAGAATTTTGCATTCCTGATTTTTTTTTCTCTATATATAAACATATAATGCCAATGATATTTGTAGAAATAAGTATTGTATATATATATATACATATATATGCTAACGTATTGCATAAATATCGTTTCATATTTAATTGATACGTATACAAAAAGAACATTTTAAAATATGTATTTATGCTGTTTCTCTGCAATGACAAACATAAGCAAAATGAGGAGTACTCAACAAATAATCACTTCTTTCATGAATACATCTATACTTTGTCGTTTAGATATAGATATTCATGTGTATGTATAAGGTACGTACTTGCATACATATCCAAATCCCTAAACAATCATGATTAAATCAAAAATACTTAAAGAAAAAGCATTTTTCAATAAAAGATAGATATAATGAAAACTATAAAATAAGAATTTCTTTTTAGCTGTACAAATAGCTTTGTTATAAATCTGCCTGATTTTATAGAATAACAGTATTATTACTTTAAGAATATATAAAAAAAGAGAAGTTTTCTCTGCCCGAACAGCGATATGCGGTTATGATTCTTCCTGTTATAAAATCGTTCGTAATTTTTTTTTTCAACTTGAGGCAAAACTAATCCAGTGAGCCTGAGTGATTGATTAGAGTTTTGGAAATTTAAAAAAAAAAAGGGAAAAAGAAACAAAACAAAAAGAAAAACAAAAGTTAATGGAGATCATTGTATTGCAAAAAGTAAAGAATAAAAAGTATCAGGAAATATTACAAGGGGATTTTTTTTCACTTTAGGTAATAAAGATTATATGTTAATTTATTTTTTCAAGCAGGCAATATAAAGACGTGAAGAAATCACAAGTAAATATCTATAAATAAGTAAATAAGTTCATGAACACACACACACATTATATATATATATATATCTCAAGGAGCAAGAAAAATCTGCTGAATTATTTTGAGAAAAATACATAACTTAGGATTTAATACAAAATATAAGGTAGCGCAAATTATCGATCTGTAAGAAGCGAATTTTTAAATTATGAAAAATTACACACACACACACACACATACATATATATATATATATATATATATATATAGAGAGAGAGAGAGAGAGAAAGAATAAATAAAAAGAGAGGGAGTTTGGGGATGGTGGCCTTGCGCAGGTGTTTGTGTGGATATATTTGGGGGAAATGAACTAGAGCTGGCAACAATGAACAACCGGGATTAAAAGAAACGAAGATGCCGCTAACAAAATGCACCATCAGAGCAGAGAGTGTGGAAAAAATATACGAGTAGCAAAAATTATTTGGGAGGAAATTGATTGAAGGAAATTGGCAATATGGAAGAACACGAACTAAAAATCTATGTAGAATAGCAGGTAAAAATGAAATGCGCTTCAGAATTGAACTGTAGATTTGTTCGGGGATCAGAAAAATTATTTTCTAAATAATGCGCAGATTCTTTAATAAACAAATGAAATAACTTGAAGCGTTGGCCATTCGAGGATAAAAATGCGAATTCTCTCGAAAAGCAAGTAAAATTCAAGTTCACCAAATGGGTTCAGATGAGTTGAATGAAATATGTTGTACAAGTGAGAAAAAAAAAAACGTTTAAAAAGATTCAATTCCATCTTACAGTGATGTTTTTTTGTTATATTATTATTACTTCTTGCAAGGTTTTTCACTGTAGCTAAAGTGACAATAAATCTCTTCAATCTTCAGATCTCTTCTCACTCGTCTGGCCGATCTTAGTAATGCTGTATTTTGGATGTCTTGGCACATCTTCCGATTTCCAGCTCATTCAGTTCCCTTACCAAGCCTTTTTGGCCCGTTTCTAGCACCGGATTACAGTTGGTATCACAGTCACTTTCATGTCCTATAACTTTTTTATTTATCTCTCTGCTTTTTTACTTGAGTCTACGTGAGAGCCGGTCTCCTCAAGTCTTCTGGTTTTATAAGTGCTGAGGTCTTGATGATTTAGTCACTTTCCAGAATTACCTGCTCTACGAGTTTCTCCAACTACGATTGGTATAACCGTCAATTTCACGTATTAAAACATTTCTGGCTCTCAGGCAAGGCATCTATTATTTTACTGCCTGTTTTTTACGGCTGTAGTAATTGATTGTTCTCAATGGAGTCTACGAAGAGCAAGTTTCTTCAGCTCTCACGCATTCTAGCTGATAAGAATTGTACTGTCATCTGAAATATCTTAATTCTCTGTCAGATTTTTGATCCCCCGACACTTTTCTAGTTTCTTGACGACAGTACCGATTGGTCAGAGTATTTTTAAAAAATAATAGCACCTACATATTGTAAAACTTTTTCTCTAAGGCAATTTCCACATGCTTCAAGTTTTTAGCTTTCTTTTATTATGTCTGATCTGATGAAAAGGCTAAATTTATTTGGTAGAATGTTATATTACAGATGGGAATGGTCTTCTGGTCGGGATTCGATGATATATTTTTATTGTAAATATCCTAGAGGATTTTTAGGTCTTATTCCTTAATACAATTCCTAGTTTCTGCCTATTTGTCCCAATGATTATTTTTTAGTCGCTTGCATGAGACCCAGGATGTAACAGCCAACCCACAGAGTTATCTATGTTCTTGTTCTATAACCCAGACGCGTTTGCTCCGTCCCCGTATATGGTTTAGTGTTTCCTTCTACTATCGACGAATTCTACTCTTGATATCCTGTTGGGTCCTATATATCTAAACTTTGATTTAATCAGTTGTTATGGGGATATCTTGGGCGGTGGTGATTTGATATGATTCATTTTCTCGTTCATTATTTCCTCTTGGAAGCCGAACCCAATGCAGAAAATGTAAAGTGCAGTGGTTTGTGAGCAATGTTCCTAGTCCTATTCACACTTATTGTCCTATATTCCTGGCTCAGTGCCAAGCCTAAAAAATTAAAACTGATGGTGGTTCAATATTTGTTAACTCGATTGCCAGGTCATTATTAATGCGATTGCATCTCCATGAGAGTTCCAATCATCAGTAAAAAAATAGCTAAGTGGATTAAATACCCGAGTTCAAATGAAAGGATATCATTTGTATAACCTAAGCACTGTTATTCACATATTTTAGATATAATCATCAAATGAGTTGCCATAGCAAGAAAAGACACTTGAAGTCTTTCCTTCATGACGGGACAAATTAATTTTCAGGCATACGTGCCCGGACCCACATTTGGGTTCGTGAAACTGCTTGCCTCATCAGGCTCACATTGCTCTAAGTGAGCCGATGAGCAGCACAGACCAGCAGGGTTCGAGTCTCGGCTCGTTCCCACTCTCCCCTCCCCTTTATCCCCACTCTAATCGGCCTTCGGGCTTTTGACCTTGTGTCAAGTCGTGTCTGGTGGGAGGCAGCGACAAATAAACGGGACAAATTAATTTTCAAAAATATCATCAATTTTATAACCCCTGATACACGAAAAACATACTTCGATCCCAAGAAAATCATAAATATTAATGATTCAGTTTAGAGTCTTCAGCCGAAATCATATAAATACTAGAGGTTTTATTATCATGCATATTAAAAGATTTATCTGATATAAATATGTTCATAGATACATACAGAAATCACACACACAAACCCACGGTGCAGTGTTTTTTGATAGTTTACTCATAATTGATTTCCTAGCAACTTGATAAGCAATATTTCTGATCTACAGTTAGCTTGAGATTAATCTTTATATACATGTGTGTGTGTACTTATACACACAAACACACGTACATATACAAAATATATACACACACACAGAGTCACAAACATATATATGCATAAAAAATTATATATATATATATATATATATATATATATATATATATACGCACTCACATACATACTCAAAAACACATGCATGCACATACAGCCATTTTTATATTCTCTCAAAACACATGTATACATTAGAAGCTCAGTCGGTTGGGGCTGCCGAATTCATCCACTGCATCTCTGCAGAGAGATGATATCACTTAAGTAGTGTCCTGGTATAATATTAATTTTTAAGATGGAGATGTTCCAGTTTTTGAACTTTGGGAAATGGGGAGTATACGTTCATTATCCGTGTTTCCAGGTCCACTCAGACCCAAAGTGGTATCACCTGTTTTAACTATGCATCAAATAGTATGGTTACACCATTAAACTGAATGTCAACTAATGACTAACGTTTAATTAAATTGTTAAACCATAGCAAAAGTTGGAATCGTTTATTTTATTCAAATAGGACTAGTAGAATGGAATATTTGAACCCGTCTACCTATATGTAAAAATAATTACATATATATATATTTAATTTGATTACAAATGAAGAAACAGTGCTGAACAAAATAATTTGTGTTAAATAGCGATACTTGAAACAACTTATATAATCATGCGCGCACACACACAAAGACACACACATGTATAGGTATATATAAAAAGAGGGAGAGAAATATTTAGCCTAGATCAATTAAGAGATCAATATAAGATTTAACATAAAATGACTATATGGTGTGCACTCAATGGTAATATACCATAGAGACGATGGGAAAATGAGATAATGGTCTTAGATTATCACATAGTATATATTAAGACAACGGGCAAATTTGATTGTTGATTAGTGTTATATATATATATATATATATATATATATATATATATATATATAGAGAGAGAGAGAGAGAGAGAGAGAGATGCGTGTGTGTGTGTGCGATAGTCGTTCAATAAATATGGTGAATTTTGCCGAATGATTTGGCAAGAGAAAAAATACTGTTCCCAATTTCACTTTTTATTTCAGGAAACACATGTCATATGTTCATTTAAGTCCGAGAGTTAACAGCATTACCTTCTTGCTTACAACATTTCCCTGATTTTTTTCTTTATCAATAGATGCAATGCATTTCCTATGAATTGTCTTTTACAGGCAGGTTCATAGTGACGATCTCATGTTTAGCCAAATTGCAAACATTTTTTGACTGAAACATGCTTATCTGTACATATTAGATATTCTTCTGAAATTTTACTCGGTTTGCTTTTCTCAGCAATCAAATATTTAACAACACACCCCTGTGCAAGCCTGACGCCTTCTGTTTATTTGCCATCTACTTGAGTAGCCTTAAAGCAAATACTTTTTGTGAGATTAAAATATTTTTGAAAAATACCAGTTACAAACATAGTTACGTTTACATTTCTGGTGAAAGAATTCTGAAAATAAAAGATCTTGTTTTACAAAAAAAAAAAAAAAATTCACTGAAATATATATATATGTGTGTGTGTGTGTGTGTGTGTGTGTGTATGTTTGTGTGTCTTGGTGGGGAAAGTAAATGGAAAAGTGGATAAAACAATACACAAACAATGGATTCGATTTATATTTCGTCTTTATTTCATCCAATATTTCTTCACGATGTTAGTTATTTATTAGCGGTAAACATAAGAGGAGCTTGATAAAAAAAAAAGAGGTAGTGTCTGAAAGAAGAAGAGACAGAGACGGAAAAGAAAATAAAAAATAGGAAAGATAGAAATACACATCTGACTGTCGATAGAGGGTGGTGACAGCAGGGGGCTATTAGATACAACTATGTTATATTTTTGGAACATCTGGGCAGTGAGAAGGCTAAAGCTAATGTCAAACATAGCAAATTTCAACAAAATATGACCATAAGAACAAAACATCGAAACGAGAAATAATCCAGAAGTATGGAGGTGCGTCGAATGTTTTCAATTTATTATTTCTCTCTTCTATATGAGACTGATTACATGTGATTATTTTAACGTTATTCTCACTCTGTTTCAGTGTACAAGCATGGAAGATGTTTTTCTTATGCATTTGTAAGACTAGAATATTTACAGATATCTTTAATGTATTTCTATTTTTATTCATGTATCTGTATTATGCAAAATTAGACCAGTGAGCGGGCGCTGTAGAATACTCCGACTGCATATTTGCATATGGATAATACCTCCTTCCCAATGAGTGTCCTGAATATGACATCAACTATTCTGTAGGTAAGAATCCAATAATGCCGGAGCTATGAGGATATGGACTACTCATTCTTTGTCACCACCTTCCTGTTCATTATGGGTAAGAGTGACAGCACAAGAAAGGGTCCTATATATGGAACAAATAGAACTGTTTGTCATTTAAACTTTGTTTAAACAAATGACTGATGTTTAATTGAATTCTTAGAGATACATAGCTTTACCTACAACTATTTAACTTTGTTGACTTATGTTTGCAAATCATATATATCCAATATATATGTAAAAACAGGACTTGCCATAAAATAACTTACAATGGTTGATATGTCATAAAACCGAACCAAACCCATGATCATAGTAAGAATGTATATATGTATGCACGTATTCCAATTGTTACGCAAGTTACTATAAGGATCATATCCCCTATGTTAACATGTAATACATCATAAAAGATAATTCCATTTCTACAGGTTCGACGGAGTTTAAAAATTGTCTAAATGTATTTTAAAATTTGCACCAATATCCAAGCTCCTAAGATTACTGGCATCTGTTTTTGCCATGATAAAATCAATAGTATCTGACATTTAAATAAATTTCCATAACATTTTCATCTTTGGTAATGCATGCAGCAGCACGTTCCTTAATTTTTTTGTTGGTGCGTATTTCATATTTTCGCGGGCAAGATTAACACCATAGTTTGTGATAGCAATTTTTGTATAACCATTCTAGAATTCTGGTCACGGTAAACTTTAATTCTTAATCATATATATTTTCCAAATATAAACAATATCATGGAACAAAGTTTTTCATTAGGAAAAACAAGGTTAGTGTTTGAAATGAAAGAAAACATTTGAAAATATAAGTAAATTAAATTGAAACCATTATTAACTTGATTCAAATCTACAGTATTGGATGTATTTAAGCCAAGGCTTTTAAATACTTCTGCACAACTATAGCTACACAATTTCACTAATTCCTCTTGTTATTCAAGAGTGATTTTCTTACATTTCTTCTCCAGTTTCGGCCAAAATCCAATCCCTGCTATCAGTTTCCTTGCCATAACATTTTAGCCAATCATTTCATTTGGACCCTAGCCCCATCAGTGGGTACTTTGAATACGCCAAATGCATCCTATGTTGAAATGTAAGAATCCTACCCATAGATAAAGACAAATTTATCTAAGAAACTAAAATGCAATCAGTGAAGAAGCTCTAGATTTGGTCCTCTTAGGGAGTGTGTAGTATACCTTCACGAAAGTGTACTCCACACCCACTTTTGTCTCTAACAAGTGACACATCATTGGGTGAAGTTTAGTGACCTTGGGAAATCAGACCTGTGGGAGGGTGTCGCTCTCCAGCTGAGTATACGTTATAGGAATTCTAATTCCTGCCACCCCAACGGGCTTACGCAATTGTTATCTAATATTAGACGCTATCGTATATATTACAGACGGAACGTAGAGAGTATATCATATATAGATTTATGTGATCGTTCTGGCTGAGAAACAAAGAGAACATATATTGGCAAATGAGTATATTCTTTGATTGTAGCCTTTAGATAGTATAAAGACTAAAAGAAATATTGGTTTGCTATTAGATACATTGGTTAAATCGAGGGTGTCTCGTGTGGACATCTCGCATAAAAGACGCGGTGACGTAGTTCACTACGGCACACAGCAGGATATATCATATTTAAACTTGCACCCAGAAAAAAAAAAATGTTCCAAGATGGACAAAAGAAACAAGACGTTTTTGACCGACTGTATAAAATAGACGGAAGAAATAAATTGGAACTAGACGAAAGCAAAGAAAGAAGCGATAAAAGTAAAAATAAACTAAATAAAATAAAACGGCTCTAAAGAGTTGATGTCATTTGATGTCGAGAGATGAATTGATAACCTCGCTCCGAAATGTTCCATTTAGGAGAGGAAGTCGATATGACACCAACTGTCTTCATGAGGTTCATAGAATCGCACTAATGTACAGATACATCAACAATGGCCAAGGACAACTTATTGGCAGATATAGCTATATATTCCTGTCGCTAACAGGTAAACCCAAATAAAGGAGAGACAACAAAACACGCACTCACACACATTATATATATATATATATATATATATATATACAAGGTGGATTGAGAATAAGTTTTCTTCTGGAATGTTTAAATGGATGTAAATAAATGTATTTCAAAATATTAGAGAGTATCATGTCCTATAAAGACGTAAAGATTCAGTTCAAAAACTAAAAGGTATTTTGTTTTTTTGTTTGTTTTTATTTAATGGCATATCTGCCTTCTTGGCTTATTTCATGTCAAATCCCTTTTTTGTAGGAGGAAAGTGGTTATACCATTTGACTGGTAGAAAGGTCAATAGAAATATTCATTCTTAATGGCACGAATAGAGTTTGAAACTGCTAAGTACGGCAGCCTCTTTGCTACAGAGTCTTATTCTAAAAGTGGTATACATACACTTTCATTAGAATGCACGTAGGAAACAATGAGAATGTGACAATATCGAAAACATATGTGTCGTTTGATAGATTATGATCATGCCATCAGAATATAATGAAGAAAACTAGAATGGATATAGTGAAATCTTATCTTTTTTAGTCTAATATAATAAAATTGATCAATTAATCATTTAGTTCATTGAATTTAAAGATAATATTGACTACTAGTTTTCACAGTTGTTTTTACTTATATATATGGTACTTACTGTTCTGTACATAGAATATATACATTAATGACTTGTATTAATTAATACATTCTTGTCATTGTTTGAAGGTCGTGCTAGGGACTCGAAATTTTGTATACAATTTACAATGAAAACCCATATTCTCTTTTGTACGATATATATTTTTAAAGAATAAAAATATTTTATGGCGTAATATGTGACACATGAATCCAGGCTCAGATCAACATTCATGACTGTAAAGTCAATAATCTGTTATACTGATCATCACTAAATGGACGCTTTATTTTATCTGAGTTGGATAAATTATGATTAATAATCTTTAGTTTGTGTGTTACTACTACCTATCTGCTGTAGGTATTATTATCTTAAATGCTCTTTACTAAATACATGTGCTATAACCAAACGGGGGACATCTCCCCTCTAGAAGGAACCCCACTTAAACTTGTAGACAAATTCACGTACCTAGGAAGCAGCGTCGAATCAACCGAAAAGGACATCGAAACGAGGTTAACGAAAGCATGGACAGCTATCAATAGGCTATCGATTATATGGAAATCAGACCTAACCGATAAAATGAAACGCAGTCTCTTCCAGGCAGCGGTCACATCGATACTGCTATATGGATGCACTACATGGACGCTAACAAAACGGCTGGAGAAGAAACTAGATGGCAATTACACAAGAATGCTGCGTGCAATCCTCAACAAGTCCTGGCAGCAACACCCCACAAGACACCAACTGTACGGCCACCTACCCCCTATCACGAAAACTATTCAAGTTAGACGAACCAGACATGCAGGACACTGCTGGAGAAGCAGAGATGAACTCATAAGAGATGTACTCTTATGGATCCCCACACATGGCCGCGCAAAAGCAGGACGACCAGCTCGAACGTACATTCAGCAGCTATGTGAGGATACAGGATGTTGTCCTGAAGACCTACCTAGGGCGATGAACGATAGGGAGGAGTGGCGAGATAGGGTCAGGGATATCCGTGCTGCCAGCACGATATGATGATGATGATGATGATGATGATGACGATGCACCAATCAAAAGTAAACATAGATATCTGCTATCAATCATTTTCATCACACTGATCCTAAATATATTCATCTTTAATACTACTAAAAAAGGAAGGCACATGAAATTTTATTCACCAATATGTAGTGAAAAACAATCAAGGCAGAAACAGTATCTCAGGGACAATTTCACCATTTATTTTTTCCTTTAATTAATTCCCAGCTTTCTCTCTACAGAAAAAAAAAGCTTTTAAACGTTAATATATGAATGTATAGTAGCAAACTATGATTACTGACGGTTTTTGGTGAATTTGATTCTCACTAGGACCCCATATGTATGGTCGTGTGCAGATACGCTTAACGTAACAATTAGCGATGGCAACACATATTCAAATCCTTTACTTCAGCTAGAAAATGTTGACTGTCACATCTTGATCGAGTCTTATGGGCTAAGTAAATATATATTTTGTTCTTGTGTAAAACTATGTTTAGAAAATAAATGTATAAAATACTTTACCAAATATTCATGTGATTTGATAAGAAAACCATGTGGCATAAAGGTCTGAGGAAAAATGTTCAATAAAACTTCTACTTTATAATGGATAAATTGCAGTAAATCTTTACTGTTTCTGATGTTCTTGCACGATCAACTTCACGAGTATATTGTATAAACGCCACCACTGCTGGTGAGAGTGATTTGAGCACCTGCACAACAGGTAGAAAATGCTCTAACGTAGGTAGAGATAATAATGAGATAGGAAAAGAAAGGGCGTTGGGAAAGGGATAATATTAAAAACTTTCAAAATTATAGTTCAAAGAAAAATTAAATAAAATGGCCTTTGTTATATGATGAGAAAGAGAGAAAACTAAAGGCTGAACCCAGATGAATATAGACATGAAAATTAATTTTTTGGAAAATAAACAAACAAAACATAAGCCAAGGGAAAACATTCTAAACAGTGCAAAACTAATCTATGCACACACACATCGATATATATATATATATATATATATATATATATATATATATATATGATGACTGATGAAATAAAAAAATCCTCCTTCCAGGAAGTGAGACAAAAAATAATAAATTCTGCATTAATGTTCGCTCAAAAGCAATCAGAAAATGAAAAATGCTCGCAGGATTCTAAAATTTATTATCCACATATCATTTTTTTTTCTAAAATAGTTTTCTTCCAAACAATTTCAAGCCTAAAGAAAAAAAAACAAAAAAAACATGAAAAGATCCATTTTATTTTTCATATTTACATAGTTGTTTTTGTCATTTTTTTACCAGTTATAGTATTTAAATATTTTCTTTCTCGTGAAAAAGTAATAATCGATTCTTCAGCTATTTATTGACTATTTTTTCATTTCTCTATTAATGGTCACCGTAAGGGATTTCAAATAACATTATATGTCGCATATCACTATATTGATGAATATTGATTGTTTAGTCTTTAAGGGTTATGGCTATGTATATAAACACTAGTTGTCTGTGATCAATTATAAGTATCCACAACAGAACGCATTATATGTCTTCAGACCACATGATTCAGAATATAGTTCAGTCGTACTTACTCCGCTCACACTCTAACGTTTATATATATTTCCAAGAGGTGCACGCGGTTTAAGTCTTAGTGTCTAATGACATGAACTTGAAGAGTCAAGTTCAAATCCTGATCGAGGTTTCTCAATTTCACTTCATGCTTATACCATTGAAAACTACGTGGATTCATCTCATTTTCCCAAATTAAGAGTTCATAACTGATTAGAAGGGCTCCTTAGCCTTGATATTGAAAAAAAAAATTGGGAAAAGGACAACTCTTAATTAAAACTCGTTTTACTCGCCATAAAAATCATCTTAGATGATATCCTCGTAAGAATTGGGTAAATATATAAGCATTCTAAAATTTATTCAGATTAATAGGGGGAAAAAAAGCAAAGAAAATACGAACAAAAATTAATTTTGCGGATTAACTCCGATTATGCCCATATAATTTTGACGGTGTAATATTAAGGCTTTTTTTCCTAAACCTATACCCATATATATATATATATGTGTGTGTGTGTGTGTGTGTGTGTGTGTGTGTGTGAGAACAAACAAAATTAAAAACACTAACAAAAATAATATTGCAAATAACTCATGAGAAGAAATGGTTATCTGGAGATGAGTTCTTCACTGACCAAATCCTATGTTGCTTAGCAGAGGGGAAAGCTGCACATTTCCTTCGACGAGGGCAATTCGTTTTTTCCTTTATACACAAAAGATGGTATGAATCGAATGTCTTATTGAAGATGCCCTTTGATTTCTTTCAAAAGGTTCTTAACAATTTCCTTTATTTCTAAGAAACGACAGAAAGATTTTAGTCAGATATCACATCCAAAATGGGAATTACTCTAACACACATACACGTAGATATATTTCAGTCAAATATACAGGTAAATATAGCTGGGTCCACAAACAATATTATAAAGGATTAAAACCATATATACGGTAGTAATAAAATGTTAATTTAAAATATCTAGATGTACGTGTATATAATTAAAATGATCAGTAAACTACAGATGTATTAATCTAAAATCTATCTTTCAGTCATATTCCCCCTCCCTCTCTATCTGTCAATCTTTCTCTCTCTGGATCCCTTTCTCTCCCTCTCTCTCTATATATATATATATATATATATATATATATGAATACATGATGCCATCTGTGTGATTAGTATTATTAAAAAATAAACAAGTGCAAATAAAAACGATAGGAACTGAAAATGTTGATAAATATGGAAATAACTTAACTAAGTTAAATTATCGTATAAACTAACGCGCAATATACTGTTAAAATCAAATTGATTACATCTGTCTTGTATAATATATGTTTTAGAACCTGCAAGCTTTCTTTGATATTGAACAAGTTAGGGAAGAATGGATTGAGGAAATGTAAAACCCTTGTTCTGGCCACACAAATCTTATAAAATATTGCTGTAATATTTTCTACCGAAAAACACTCCCTGAAATCCATGCACATCGTACCTTACAGGAATTAGAGAAAATGGCTAATCATAAGTCACATCATATTCTTTCCTACTTTTTTGGCTTTCTGGAAGCAGATGACACATTAGTCATAGGCGGACAAGATTTTATAAAGAGGTAATAAGAACAGCAATCTAAAATCAATATGATATAAAAACTGCGTCATCGTCCTTTTCAAATAGTATGATTAAAATACACGAAGATGATCGAATTTCTCAGTAAAAATATTTTCTGTTAAATCATTTCCCTAGCATTTTGACCATAATAAGTATAAAATTAGCGAAGAACGAATATAGGACACATTTTCCTCCAACTACTGGCATTTTTGCAAGTTTTATTGATTTGCAAATTTATCCTTGAATTGACATTTACTGAATAAGATTCAAAATTACCACTTGTCTATACAAGTTAGACCTGCAATAATTTGAGTTTTGCTAAATGCTTACGCAAACCTGCATAATAGTTAAATCATCCAAATTGTCATGAAATCATTCATTATATATGAATTTAAAAACATATACACTGACTATATATATATACATATATATAGGATAGCGTGACATAAGCAACTGCATTCATCAGCTCTCTTGGTTTTTTTTTAAATGTACTGGTGAAAACCTGACAATTACCGAACTCTATTGACCAGGTCTATGCTATTCTCACTGAACTTTTTCAGTTAGAATAGCATAGACCTGGTCAATAGAGTTCGGTAATTGTCAGGTTTTCACCAGTACATTTAAAAAAAAAACAAGAGAGCTGATGAAGGCAGTGGCTTATTACAAGTATTAAGTCAATTCATGACAGAGCACTCTTTAAATCTAAGCAAAACAAAATTATATATATATACTATATATTTAAACAAAGCAATTTAACTTTTTTTACTGCCTACATTTCCAAATAAGGTACATTTTTTCAAGGAGTTTAACTCGTGTGAAATTGGAGTTTTCTTTGCTTGAAACGATTTATCATACCAAGGTCGAAGAGCACACTTTGCCTGTATTTCATACCCATAGCAGGAAAGAAAATAGCTGGATTCATACCTTTCCCAAAGGTATTAGCGCTATGTGACTATATTAAACATTCAATTTGTCGTATAGTTCGGGGAGGTTTGGGAAATTCTCGGCCCGACCGTGTAGATAATGACCTTTTTATTGTTCATACAGATTTTTTTTTTTTAATATGGGAAGCATGAGAAAGGATATGCCAAGTGTGTTAAACACCAGTATGAATACGTGTAATTTCAATTTTTGGGGGAATGTCCTCGTGGCGCTGGACTGTTGAATAGAAGTAAGCGAGTTCGAACTGCAGTTGTGCTATTACGGTCACTTTCAGACAAATACTCTGGGGAAAGGTATAAACCCAAGTTATCTTCCCAGTTATGGGTTAAATAATACTACTACTGTCCTTCTCTGCGTACTTATGCTAAATTACTTTAAATAGAATTGTTTTGATATTTAAACTACGTACTTATGCAAAACTGAATTGTTTGTTATAGAACTGTTTTTGACATTGAAACTATATTGTCCGAAATAGAACTGTTTTGGAATTTAACTATGTGCTAACAAAAACTTATTCTAAACTAATTTGTTTGAATTAGAATTGTTAGACTAAACTTTATAGTTTGAAATAGAAATGTTTTTTGACAATTAAACTGTGCTTATGCTAAACAGAAGTGTTCGAAATAGAACTATTTACTTATATAAGAAAAAGATTTGGCATTAACTAACCTACAAAGTTTTATATGCAATAAAATCCAAACAAACAAGCTTGTGTTTCTACCTACTTAATCCGTTTCCAAATTCTCTAATTTTAATTCCTATTTTATATTTTGCAATATTTACCTCCAAGGCCCGAAACACTTGTATTCGAAACGATATTTCAATAAAAGACTTTATGGCGGCCGAAAATGTCATTGCAAGGTGTTGCTTTCTCAAATTTTTCTCGATAGATTTCACGATGTCAACTTTGGCTTATAAAAACTGCTTGTTTTTAATGACATTCATTGAATACTGATCATTTGATGATAGCGCCAGTCAATTAAGATATTTGTTCGCATGTCTGTGAATTCCTTACTTCGATCAAATTATATACATATGTCAGGTGTTCCTGGTGTAATGATCACCAAATTACAAAATGGACGTGGTGATACGAGTTCAAATTCTGGAAGACACTCCTTGCTTTTCACATAATACTAATACCATTGGGAAAGTATGAATCAAATAATTCTCCCTTCAGCTATGAGTAGATAGTAGAGCAGACTGGTCTCTTCAACCTTGGTGTTAGAGAATGAAAACTTGAAGTATATGGGAATATATATATATATATATATATATATATATATATATATATATATATATGCAAGTTCATGTACGTTCATATGTGCAAAAGAATCTTCATATAAAAGAGATGTTACCCAAAAGTTTTTGGTGTGCATATCCTATTATTTATCGTTTTAAAAATGGATTCCACGATTCGAAATCATATATTGTTGTTTATTGGATCTAATACTCGTGGCAAAAACCAGAATACATTTGTTCTGCCCACCAAAAGTAGGTGAATTGATTTGGTTCCATGGTACATCAGACATTGTCAGTTATTTCACTCCAAATCCTATTTATACGTATATATCAAATATATAATTTCTAAACACATTTTGTTAACATTTTTAAACGCGTCTTGGCTCAATTTTGCTCCACACAGTTAAATAGATTCAAGCTTTTGTTATGTAATAATAACATAATCAGTCTCTTTTTTATACACATTTATATAGATATGTAATATATGTAAGTGATTAGGTAGTCGGTGATTTCATTTTTAAATTAGCTACAAATAATTTGTTTCCAGACATGTATTGGTATTGTTTCTACCAAGTTATATGGTTTCAATTATTGCTATCTCTTACAATTCAATATTAATCATTTATTTTCAGACAATGAAATGGTTACATGTTTTGCAAATTAAAACTAATTATTCCATTCAACAATATTCATTCATTTTCTCACCCTAAAATGGTTTCAAGCATTAATATATAATCACAATAATTTAATTTTGACTCAGAGTTAAATAATTTTAAGCATTTTTTATTTAAAACTAGTTATTCTATTCAACATTACTTATATAAGTTAGATATTTCCAAGTATTGCTATCTAGCACTAATAATTCAACATAAATTCAGGCATTTGTTTCGACAATTAAATTATCAAAGAGTTATATTTCTATGAATTCACTTTTGCATAATTCATTTGTTTGAACCAAGTTTAAACGACAAACGGTTCAATTTGACCCATTGATACAACCCTATCAGGTACGACCACTCCGTGTCATAGTGGACCTGGGAACAATGGAAATGAAAGCGTAATCTGAAATCCTCAAGGCTGCTACATTACAGGTGCAGAACCATCAGATTGTTTTATATCATATTCAGGAAACTCGTTCGGATGGAGTCTTACCCATTTGCAGAGATGTAGTCAGTGTATTCTGTAGCCCCAGCCAGCAGGGTCAATTTTTCGGGTGGATCTTACCCCTCTGTAGAGATGCAGTTGTTGTATTCTACAGCCCTACCCAACTGGGTTTATAGGTAGTTTGGAAGAATGAGTTCTTTCGTCTTTTGAATGGAAACCTCTCTTGAAGAATATCTGAATTACTCCGATGAAAAATTCATCTTTAGCGACGTCCTTCATAAAAATACATAACCTAAGTTTCATAGTTCATATGGGCTTTAATTAGATTTTATTGCCCCAGCAACAATCTCAGTAAATCCATGATGGAAGCTGAATTTACGGACTCAGTTTAATTAAACTAACCCCAGTCCGAGCTTCCATGTGTGAAAAAGAATTTGGTTATTCATTTCATTACCGGATACCTCTGAGAGGCCTTTAAGTGGTAAGCTGAGGAAACTGAACTATTAAGGTACTCTTCAGTTCTGCCCTCATGAAGGAAACCCATCAAAAATATGGACCATGAATAGGTTAACGATCCCAATGGTGAGGGCTAACCTGTAGTTTTTTAAGTCTTTGGTAAAACAGCAAAATTACTACGTTTTAGCACGAAAATTTCTTTGTTCCTACTCATATAGTGAGTGAGTGAGTGAGAGAGAGATGAGTATATTCATCTATATTTCTATTGATATCTCTATATAGGTATTTTCATGACATTCTATCCATGCTTACATAGTATAAAATGAACTTTACCGAATTTTCCTGTAACTTTCCATCATGTAATATTTCATATATGGTATTAATATCCACTACTGAGAGTGTCTGATCTATAAATACACCATTTTATTATCGCTCGTTATACACATTGTAAAATAAGAACAGATCTTATATATATATATATATATATATATATATATATATATATATATATATATATATATATATATATGTGTGTGTGTGTGTACATACAAACACACATGTATTGTATCACCAGTTTCATTATATTTGAAAAAAACTGACAATATTTCAATTCTTTTTACCTGCTTATGTGAGGAATAACTTTTTGATAGTAATAAAATGTAGGTGCATTAAAAATACGGGCATTATATATATATATATATATATATATATATATATATATATATATATTCCCCATTTTAGTCTTACATTTTTATACTCTCTGTTTTGTCTTATCTCATCACTGATTTCTTTATATTAATTTCTTCCTAAAAGAATTTTTCTTCCCTTGATCTAATAACATACTTTCCAATATCTAGTCAAGTGGCCGAGAGCGAATATCTAACTCAATTTCTTTTGACTTGCTCTCGTCTTCTCATTTCTGTTTAAGAAACGACAAAACACACTTAAATCAACAACAAGCGACAACTTACGAAGGTTATAGAGTGCATTTAAACCTCCTCTGGTTCCTTTTAACAGGGACGCACTAAAACCAAGTAGGGTTAACAGGTTCTTCTTGTATAATCCCAGTCGTTTTTATATCTTGTTAGCGTGCGTTCAAATATTATCAATTTCTTTGGTACATTTTTGGTGAGTTTATTTCCTTATCACTTGCTATTCGGAAAGAAACTTTTTTTCCCCTCTGCTATCATTTCTGTCGCATTCAATCACGAATACAGACTACGGTCATTCATGTTAAAAGTATCAGAGGAGAAACCAGAAAAGTCACTTGAAGAGAAGAACATAGCTTTGGAAATATAAAGAAGAATGAAATACAAAGATTCAATACTGGTTTGAAAGCAAAACGAACATTTAGTTGGTTGCAAATGCAAAGGAAACAGAAATAAATCGAATCATTAGAGTAAAAAAAAAAAATGAGAGAATAAAGAATCATGGATAAAGAGAAATAAATTAAATAGTTATTGGGGAAAAAAGCAATTAAGATCCGATAAAGGGAGAATATAAGAAAGAAAAGTAGAAAGATATCAAGACAATTCTTAGGAAAAAATATTTACAAAGTGTATATATATATATATATATATATATATCAAGCCCATTTATGTTTAACCAACAAGAATATAAGGGACAGGTAATCTGTAGAAAATCCATTTTCCAAGACAAATGTTTGTTTTTCTTTTCTTTTCATTGTGTATTTCCTGCTGAACACAATTATTAATATGTATTAATTAAGGATATTTTTCTCTTTAGCAGTTTGTTTTGAAAATTCAAACTACACATGAATATATACGGTATTGATTTATTGAATCGCAATTTTGCACATGTCACCATTCGTTCATTAGTCGATTAGAACCCTAACAGGATGTAGATTTATGTAATGATTTTATGACAAAATTGTCCCTACTTAAATATTACTGTTGTAGTGAGTCATGTTCTAACTAAGGGCCAACCACTAGTGAAAAATTCAAGATGGAAAGTAAGCTTAATGAATATAAAATATTATTCAGAAAAAAAAATTATCAATACAGTTTTAATAAGGTAATATCGACAACATTGCATGAAACAAGATAAATCTTGGTGAATAAAGCCAAAACAAAAGGTTAAAAGTCAGAGTTGAGTATTAAGTGAAAGAAACCAGAGAATATAAGTATTCAAATTAGATGGTAATATAAATACAGAATGTTACCTTTGAAAAAACAGTTTTGCTTATGATGAATAAAAGAACGAAAAATAACCTACTAGTAGTCATTTACTAATGTTGTATTTCGCTCTGGCCAAACAAACGACAACACAATAATAACGACCACACAGTTGCTATAAAAATATACCTCTCACTATATTGAAAGGGTTGGGTGTGAGAGGGGGTTGAAGACTGAACAGAACAGCAACATACTGACCCCCAATCTTATGGCCATCTGCCTTTCTTTCCCGTTCTCCTGGGTTGCCCAACCGGGGGCCTGAGGGCTCCCTCTGCTGGGTGCTGACTTTCTCTGCCACTTCTTGTCTCCAAAACTCAATCGGGGGTCTGGGGCCCAGCCTCTCTTAGTACTGGTTTTCTCTACCGCATCTTATCCCCAGCTCGTCTGATCCTCAAAACTCGTTCGGGGGTCCCGAAGGCCCCTTCTGCCGGGTGCTGTTTTCTCTACAGCATCATTTTCCAACTCTCTCACCCCCACCCCGCAAAAAAAACCTTGAATTTCCTGTGCACTGAGTTATATAATAGTTCAATGCCCACTCCGTCATCGAGCGGACATAACTGTCATGCAAAAACTCAATACTTGGATGAGACTGATTGCATTTCACATCGCACCAATACCCTTGGGAAAGGTATGAATCCAATTATTCTCCCTCCAGCTATGGGTAAATAGTAAGACAGACAAGGTTCTTCAGCCTTGGTTAGGCAACTAGTCTAGGAGAAGGAAAACTCTGAATTCAAACCTGTTAAACTCCGCTTAAAAATTGACTTTGTGTCATATCCTGCCCGAGCGGAGGGGTTGGTAAATAGGATAGCTGTCATGCAGTTCACATGTCACTCTCTTCCCGTGCATCAGTTTGTGACTGTACCGTGGGATTTAAACCCTCACCCATATTGTCAGCCAAGCTCGCCCATGCCAATGGAATATGCACTTTCGCCGTCTTTGGAATGGCATGTTTGCCCGGGTCGGAGGTCAATATACAACACTAAGCGTAGTTCATTTAACACCAACCAGAGTTATATAACACTCTTTGAGAAAGGAAATGTCTGATAATGTACCACAGTTTAGTTGTAGCACACTGCAGTAAATGTTACACACTGTGAGAATCACCTTGCTTTTTCAGGATTACTCAACAGGAAAGGCTAATCTCATAGACTTAGCTAAGTTTAGTTTTGAACCTGATTCTCAGTTAGAATAGCACTACCTAACAATGGTCTTCAAGTCTAGCTCGCTAACCAATGTGACTCAACCAATTCCCTTATACAGAAAGCAAACACGTAATAGTTGAAAAGATCAAATGATGTAAGAAAAAAAAATAGAAAGAAAAAATGCCAAATTACAACCTAATTTTTCATTACGTGACACCACTGCAGCGTTGATGTATGAGGAAGCTATTTCTCTTCTCTTTCAATTGGAGACCAAGAGAATAAATTAGAATTCCCCTGTGACATTTTCATTTTTTTTTATTCATTATGTTTTCTTGACTTTTATTGCCATCAGTTCTCTTTCCTTTTTACTCAAGATGATTCAATAAACGAACAAGCGTTGCTAGGGACCTTATTTTTAAGGGTGTATTTATTAAGGCTGCGAAAACTACAACACATATATATATATATATATATATATATATATATATATATATTATAATCTACCGCCATTTTGTCAGCCTCTCGTTTTGCATCTTTCCCTCAACTATATATATCTTTTTAGATTTTTTTATTTTGCTTTTCAGTATTCAAGATGAATAGCAAAAATTTGGTTGTTAAGGTGGAAATGAAATCTTATTAAACTTCGAAGTACTCCGACGCTATGTTTGAGAAGTCGTTCTAAAGAAAAAATATCAATAAGTAATGAAAAATACATTCGATGAAAAAGAGAATGTATGAATAAAGATTAAATAAAGATATAATAGAACAACTTTACCAACAAAAAGAAAAAAACTAGCGATCTAAAAAGAAAAAATGCTAAGGATTTTAAAATTAGGAATGTTGTAAAGCAATGTATTTCAAGTCAAAAACAATATTCCATTTTAACAAAAATCATATTATCAATTAATACAGAAAGTAAATACACTTGGTAAAATGGACATTTTTTTTCAATAAAAAAGAATCAAAAGAAAAAGGAAGGTATTTTTAAATAACTTGTTAAAACTACTTATAATTTTCGTTCAAGTATTCTAGAAATATCTAAGCTTTATTCGTGTAGGTATACTTGGTTTATGAAAAAAAAAAAAATAACAAAACAAAACTAAAAAAGAAAATTACAAAATAATCTGTTATTCCAGATACACACACATATATTTGGGTACTTCATTGTTTTCTTACAAATTACTAAAGAAAACTAAGTACAAGCGTGAAAAAATTGCCATGTGATATTGAATGTATAGCTATAAATACAATCAAATCTTTCAAAATGCATCAAATTACGGTAGTATATTACCGCTTAAACAAGTGATCCAAATGCCCGCAAAATATGTATGTCTTGATTATAAGACGGACATGTTTTATAAAAGAGATCTAGAAGCATAATAATATATATTAAACGATTAACAAAACTGGATCTTAATTATAAGGGAAAAAGGACTTAGATAATTCATGTACCGAGCTTGACTTAATTCTTTAAAAATTACTTTATAGATGAAGAAATGAATTTAATATTCCACAGTACTAATTTTGTAAGCTAAGGAGAGAAGTTTTGAAAACTAAAACGAAAATTGACTGCAAGTAACTCATCGATTTAAGTCTTGTCGACAACACAACAATATTAGAACATCAAAATAATAAACAAAAACTACAGATTCTCGAAGCACTACATATTAGAAACATGCAACCAACACTTAACAGAATTAATTTTCAAACCAGTGCTTAATGTACTTAAATGTTTTTAGCTGCTGACACTATTCATGGAAACCCATTTAAAAGCAAACACTATATACTCCAACGGTAAAGACGCTCTTACATAGTAGTAATATACAAAAACAAAAGTTACGTCACTATTGTAATAGATCCTCCCCTGATGATGGCCAAAAGTCGGGCAGAAAGTACTAGGGATATTTATGGAAAAAACATTAATCAATTCCTGCCGAATACGATAAAAGCAATACGAACGGACCCAGAAGAAAATATGTAGACAGAAAATATCTATTATGTTCAAGGAAATATATATATATATATATATATATATATATATATATATATATATGTGTGTGTGTGTGTGTGTGAGACATTGCTTGACCAAATATGTATTTACTAAGCTTTATTTAATGTAACGCAATTTTTTCGCTCAACAGAAACTCATCCAAATTAAAAGATACTTTTGTTAAAGTATTACAAGGAATTTATTCAAGAAACAATCGAATGATCTAACACTTTTATTGGAATTTGTTCCCTTACGTAAAGTGGCTTATCCCATCATGAAAAAAATATATTTTTCTCTTAATAGAAATAATCAATTTATCGTGAGTAGATGAATAAAATACTAAAAGTTAAACAGTGATATGTAAGAAAACAAATAGATTGAATTTACCACGTATAATGAGCTTGTGAGCAGAACGAATTTTACGCGAAGGGCCAAAGTGTAGAAGCGTAGAAAATCTATCGTGAAAGCCAAGCGCGTTGTCCAACACAAAGCAATGCAATGCGTGGAGAATTCGCCATTAAGAATTAAACGATAGCGATTGATATTTTAAGCCTTACCAGCGGGTAAAGCATACTCTCCTTGAAAATGGATGTTTGTATCTTAAATAGTCTTCGTTTGAAAAATGAACAATTTTTCTTCGTAAGAACGAAATAATTATCTCATTCAACGAGCATGCGTACATTTGATATTATTCAACAGATTCAACTCTTTTGGTGTTTCTTTTTAAATGTAGGAACACAATTGATACAATTTCTTTTACCTTTCCCTAAACTTCAAATCTATGTCAGGGAAACTTGGGTATCTTTTGACTTTATTGTTTCAATGCAAATTAGTGTAACATTGCGTTGTTTTCGACGCTATGAATACTGTTTACTTTTGTTAAGGGTTTATTTCACCCTTCTTTAGGATTTTAGTTGTTTGTTTTTAATTTTGATCATCGATTTTTCAATTCTTCTTGGTTTATTTCTCAGTTCCTTTTCATCCTTATATTTTCCTTTTTTTAATCAATTCTTTTTTCTACTCCCTCCGTCTTCAAGATGTTTTTTTTTTTCTACCGACTTGGCTTTCCTTCTGTTTTTATTCCAAGTGTTTTTTTGTTTTTTTTTTTCTATTTAGCTATTCATTCTTTTTTTTTATTTTGCTTGTTTTCGATTTCCTCTATGTTTCCCGTTTCTGTGCTGTGTTTATTCATTAGAAAAAAAAAAAGTTGACTTCTAACAAGAATTTAGAAAAATGTGGTTTACAAAACAACGGCAGAAAGAACAAGTCTTAAAAATAGGTATGAGGCAGATGACGTACAAAACTACGTCGCAAAGAAGAAAAAGCGAGATACAAAGAGTATGAATGAGTAAGTAATGGATAGGCTGATTGGAGCAATAAGGAGAAGAACAGTTTGGAACATTAAAAAAAGCGTTAGAGCGCACAGAATGAGACCTAATAGGACACTATAGAAAGAAACATATTAAAACAACTTTGATAAAGAATCAATAAGATTGACTAAAAAAGGGAGTTAACTCTCTATAGCTTAAGAACGTGAAAATAAAGATGATGTTGGAGAAGGAGATTATTTCAAGAGGAAAAGACATAAAAAAAATGAGAAAAAAAAATGATAGAGAAGTGAAATCACCTTAGAAAACGTTTCGATTTATTCAATATGAGCTATTCAAGTATCGTTAAGGTGATATATCTAAAATTATAAAAACTAAATGCACAGATTATCTTTCAAATAAATCATTTTAAGTGATATCACATGACATGCTTTATTTTTCGTTGTATATTTTTATAACCTTTTAGAAGATCACCAAACAAAACTCATTAGTTCTCGCTTAAATATGACTGAATTTTAATCCGAGATTTTTACAGGATAAGGGTTGTTCTAAGTAATTAAAATTTGTCTGAGGTTTAAATGCATCAACAAATAATATGTAAAAAACGCACTATCTCAAGCAAAAAATACATATGTTTCATCATAAGATTATAGCCTTATTCATATTCCCTGAAGACAGGTGAGAGGTCACTAAAAGTTTCGAGGAACATAAAAGGCTAAAAAAAATTTCAACTAAAGAAATCATTTAGAAAAAAAAGTTATCTTTTTAAAGATCTGAGAGTAATTTTGAGACACTGAAAAACTTACAGGTTTTACAAATAAAGAGCTTATTCAGGTTCTGTAATTTCACAGAAATTTGAAATAGCACCTGATAGACTCACACACTCACGTGTGTGTGTGTGTGTGTGTGTGTGTGCGCGCGCTCTCATATCTATCAATAACTGCATTATTTTTATGCTAATACCAAAGCGTAACATTAATGAAACCTTTGACATAGCTGCATCTCTCCGCACTAATCAGTACATAATGATATGTATTAAATGTAAAATCTAGGAGATCAAAGTAAAGAGAAATTTATGAATACTATAATTTCAAATTGCTATTTAATTACGTGTCATGAGTATGTAATATGTATTTTTAAAAGGTAAAATCTGAATAAATTCAATACTTCTTAGTCTCTGCATCTCTTTTATGAAAAATTATTTGGTGAGTTTATCACTGTAACTATTTTTATGACTTAGAAGTTGATGAACGAAGCAATTGTAAATGAATTCAGATTTCTTTTTTCATACATAACCTTTGTAGAATAATTTGGTAATGTGCTAAAAACAACAGATTTTGATTGAAGTAAAGAAAATAGAAATTAAAATGAAAGCGGACACAGAATATAAAATTGGGAAATTTCTCGATCAATCAATTTTGTTAGTTGATATTTAAAAAGACTGCCTCAAGGTTAAAATAGACAAACATTCAATAGGGATAGTAATTACTGCCTAGCTGACAATATCTGTAGGATAAGGGTTATTATTTATCTAGAGTAATTCAGTGTGTCAAAACGGCAACAAGGATGGTGTGGTCAGAAATCTCGAATAATAACACGTAGCGACAGGTCTGGGTGATCAACTTCCTAACTTTTATTTTTGAAAAGATTTCGAAAAACATGATGAAAAATCAAAATAAATTTACCATTTTCTTATTTTGTAGCGTATAGTTCAACTCAAAATAATTTAGGGGGTGTCCTTGTGGTGTTATGGTTATAACGATGGACAGCGGAATCGTAGTACGCGAGTTCGTACCCCAGTCGCGCTATTACGTTCACTTACGGGCAAATACCCTGGGGAAATGTATGAATCCCCTTATCCTCCCAGCTATGGGTTAAATTGTACCACTACTGTTTTTCTAGGAGAATGGCGTTGGCATTAAATAACCTAAAAAGAGTCGATATACCATTAAACAAAGAAACCAAACCAAACCAAACCAAATCAAAATAGTTTTGAAACAAAGTTACATACCGTGAACTTCCCTAGGGTAATTTGGTATTATTCAACTCAGTCGTAAACAAACGCACTCTATTTACGATGGGTTCGTCTGGAAAAATCCAATTTTCCCGCATTTATTATTTCGAATGAGAGAAAGGAAAGTAAACGTCTCAGTTAAATGAGATCATGAGACATGGTTTTATTAAATGAAGATATAGCAACAAGTTTTGAGAAAAGAAAACCCGAGATTTGGCAATATCGAAAAGACGCTTAGTATTTGTTCACAACATAAAACTTTACATTCGTGTCAGAATAAGTGTTTGCCGAGAATTAGAAAAAAATTGAGTTACAAGCCCATGCCTAGAGGAAAATTAATTAATTTCTATTCCAGCACACTAATCATTTTTAATAATTACTGACTGTAAGTCTATGTTCTATTCAATATATGTTTTTAAATACCTGGATAAAGAAAAATTGTCCACAAATCTAAATCCTTTTTTGACTCGAAGATTTACTGATACCCTTTACTGTAAACAGAATTTCTTCGGTTGGTTGTTGTGGTGCAGGTTTGAATTATATTGAACAAAAAACTCGTAAATAATCTTTTAAAAGCCAAATAAATTGAATTACGATATTTTCTTCATAAAACCTTTCTTAGACAATATTGCCGTCATTACCTTCAGATCTAATTATGTCTTTACCATCATGTTTCTTGATGTATTTAGTTGAATACAAATAAAATGATGATGAAACATTCTCTCTCTCTCTCTCTCTATATATATATATATATACATAATGGGGAAAAAAAAAAATAAAATAAAATAAAATGAAACGCAGTTTCTTCCAGGCAGCGGTTGTGTCGATACTGCTATATGGATGCACCACATGGACGCTTACGAAGCGGCTGGAGAGGAGGCTGGACGGAAATTACACAAAAATGTTGAGAGCAGTATTAAACAAGTCCTGGCGACAACACCCCACGAGACTCCAACTATACGGACACTTGCCCCCCATCACAAAAACTATACAAGTTCGACGAACCAGACACGCAGGACACTGCTGGAGAAGCAGGGACGAGCTCATAAGCGATGTACTCCTGTGGACCCCCACTCATGGATGTGCAAGTGTGGGACGACCAGCACGAACTTACATACAGCAGCTATGTGAGGACACGGGTTTTAATCCTGAAGACCTGCCGGAGGCGATGAATGATAGGGAGAAATGGCGAGAGACGGTCAAGGATATCCGCGCAGGCGGCGCGACATGATGATGATGATGATACATAATGTATTAAAACATGCTGTGATTTCAACGTAATTTCAAAGTTCAAACTTTTTACGAAAAAATAACTTTTCCATACTTGAGGAAATACAAAATGTCTAATGTCCCTTCTCTTAGCACTCCTTATCAGAGATTATAATAACATCATCTTTTTTCAATTTTCGCTTCATCAGTCTATAAACATAACTAATCTTGATATGAAAAAAAAGTTACAATAAACCTGAGTAAATATGCTAAAGAATTAGGAAGAGTAAATTGTCACAAAATAGTTTTGCATGATAGACTTAACTATAAACTACTTCGGAACAGACGCGTCTTGAGCGTTAGGAGGTCGGTGATTTATTATCTACGTTCATTCACTGAGACCGTGGAACTCTAGCCACGAAGAGAAGTAGAGACAGAATCACATAATCCCTAGTCTGATTTTAGCTTTCATGCCCCACACCGCTTCCGTCTTACATAGGTGACATTGTCTGGTCAGCAACTGTAACCACTCAAAGGGCCATCGTTGGTGATTCGGTCAGGGTGCTAGATAAGCTCTGTATTATAGAAGAAATACTGAACCATGTGAAATTTCTTTCTTCTAGATATTGACTTTGTATATATTTACCAACCCCTCCTTACGCGCAAGATGTGATCCAGCGTCAGGTTTTAAGCGGAGTTTAACAGGTATGAATTTTTCTTTTCCTACACTAGTTGTCTAGCCAAGGCTGGAGAATCCAGTCTACCCTACAATTTACCCTGAGCTGGAGGGAAAATAATTGAACTCGTACCTTTCCAAAGGGTATATTTGTCTCTGCCTCGTACCAGACAGGACTTGACACAAGGTCAAATAACCCGAAGGTCATATTATAGTGGAGGTGAGGGGAGGGGAAGGTCAGACCCGAGCCAAGGCACGAACCCTGCTAGTCTATTCTTGTCATCGGCTCACTTGGTGCTATGTGAGCAGATGAGCCTAGCACAGATGCCAAATTATAGCTGAAAGTCGACCACGTTGTCCAGTGCTATACAAAGGTGTCAAATACCTTTCCTAATGTCACGTCCAGGATTGGAACTCGTGTCACCGAGTCAATTTCCAACGACGATAACTATTACACTTTGGGTACTGGCTTTGTAATAACCTATCTACGTTCCAGTTCAATCCTACACATGTATTCAGAGAGCTAAGTTTTATCCCTGATACTTTTGCAGAAATATAAATTTCATAGTACACTTGGTACTTGAAAGAAAATAATATTATAAATCAAAAGTTTGAAAACATAACTCTTGAAAATTATGGTATTAGGAGATAGGTTCTAAATCGAGAGAACAAAAATTTACAAAAGCAAAAGTTGGAATCGCCAGACGCCTAAGCTGGCAATTCATCATCATCCTGTCGAGCCACCAGCACGGATATCGTCCATCGCTCCCGGTAGGACTTCAAGGCTACGTATAATTACAACGATGCAAAAACATAGAAAGGAAAGAAACTAAATAAAAGAGATCAACGTAAAAACACCAAAAAAAGAAAGATGGCAGGTGATTATATATATATATATATATATATATATATAAAGAAAATATGAGGGGAAACGAAGATCCTTAGGATGATTAAAATACATCTGCTAGTTGCGAAATGTCCGAGCCGGGAGTCAGCGAAGCGTTGTGCCATGAACACAAGCAAGCGAAGAATTGAAACTGATGCCTACGGGGATGCTTAACCAAGCAATTTCCAGAAACAGACTGTTTCAGATTTGCTGGGCGCCGGACAGACTCTGCATTTAGCTTTTATTTTAAATTATTTTCTTCATTTTTTGTTGTTGTTTTTTCTTTTCCAATTTACCCAAAGGAAATTGTTGCCATAGAACCCGACTTTCTAATATGCATCGATGAACAGGATTACATAAAATCTAAAGATTCTTCATTAACAAACGTACATACAAAGTTAAGAAAAAGTAAGATTATCGATAAGGAAGAAATACATGAAATAAATGAAGAAAAACAGAAACAGAAAGAGTGGGAGAACATTGAAAGTTAATTAGATTAAAATTTTAATATGACACGGCTGATTATTATTGCGTCTTATAACAGAAAATGTAACCTTTTGTGTAAAACATGCCAGCCGTTTTGAATATGCTGATAATAGAGGAATGGTGTATAATTGTGCCACATAATCTCGTGAAAAAATATTCTGTCGTTGTCAAATCTTCTTAGATAGAAAACATATATAGAAATAAATTGTAATAACCAGTGGCTTAGCTAAGTAGTCCTTTTTGGAAACTCGTGCCTGGCTAATTAAGAAATTCTTGGTTTCGTCGTCATTATCAATATTAAGGCACATCATGCGCCAAGAGACGAACTCAGCCTCGTAAAGCCCTTATTGCTTAGAGAAAAGGTCCTTTGAAACAAGGTGAACAGTTTAATAGCAGACATTTTATTTGAGCCAGTGGTAGGATATATCGATGTAGCACCAACGCATTTATTCTAACGAGTATTAAAATCTCTCATATAGAGTAAATTCAAATTTTCCTTCTATATCGGTTGCTCTCCCCGAGATAGCCCATTTTGACATACTATTTTATATTTCCTTGAAGGTGAGAGTATATTGATTCATGCCTTTCCCAAGGGAAACAGTGTGAAACCAAATGAAAAGTACCTCGGTCAAGCTATGAAATCTGCACGTCGAAATAATTTTCTTCTGATGATAGCCATTATGCCAGATGCTCGCTCGCTCTCTCTCTCTCTTTCTTATATATATATATATATATATATATATATATATAAGAAAAAAAAATTACCCGAGAAGTTTCTTAATCTTTTCATCATCAGGGGAATTTTGATTACGTTACACAACTCACATTTTGAATTTCAATATTGTGACTTTTAATGTTGGTTATATTTTCAAAATTTCTTCCTAGTTTGTCTCGTAGCCAGCTATCTTTTTACTACCTTTTCAATACAAGGTTATGTTTAATAAAAATAAATGTATACCTCGGTTATATTTTTAGGTAACTCCATTTGAAATCTGTAACTTGGATTTCTTATTTCAATTCTTCAATCATCAACATTAAAATTACATTTGTTTTAACTGCTGCTAAGATGTATGTGAAGGATCTTAGCACCTGCAAGGATACTGCTTCAAATATCTATTCGGCAATACTGGTATTATATTAGCGTAATACAGCCTATTGAAGCAATATGCTTAGAGCAAATAATGGATGTTCTCCGTTAGAATTATTTCCTAATCAAATTGCAAAATCCTGGGAAATCTAATGGCTTATGTAAAATTCCACTTTCTTAATCTAACGTTTGGCAACCCAGCTTCATACACACACACACACACACATGCTTGTGTATATTTGTGTGTATGAATTCTCTATATATTTAATGGTCATCTCGATATAAAATTAACATCAGTAGACCATTGACTGATTATTTAGGTTAGACGCACTGGCTTTGCACGTGAATTTCAAATTAAGTAAAATTCTCGATCAGTTTACTGGCATGCCATTTAATCGGTTAATTTAAATCTTTCATCAGATGTTACTGAAAACTTGTGAATACAAGAATGGATTATACGAATATGTTGATTTGTAATTTGAAATTCACAGGTTGTTAGGTAAAACCAGCATAAGATGGTTGTATTCTAAGATACTCCTGAGATATTTTGTATAGTTGTACTGATGTTTTTGCTCCGATACCATAAATTACTCCAAAATCATGATATGAAGACATCATTCTTGGCGTCATTATTTTGATTCTTTTTTGCACAGCACATATATGCATATTAATCTGATAATATTGTAAGCGGTAAAAATATATACAAAGGTATTTTACGAACCATGGCATCACGATCGTCCTAAGAAGCACAGAGACATATTTGACTAAACGCAGATGATTTATTATCCATCTGTTTGAATATAATCGCCTACCTATTCATGCCTAAATTATACACAATACTCGTTATAAAGCGTCTTTTGCCGTTGGTTTATTTATATTATTAAAAAAAATAATCCAAGAAAAAAAAAGAATGATTAATGGCTGAGAATATTTTGGTACTTTAGATTATGCGTTCGATTAAATGATTCAAGTTTATAATCTTGAATTTTTTTGTTTTTTTTGTTTTACTAGATCTATATTATTCGATCCTGCATTTTTAAAGACTAATTCGAATACATTAATCAAAATGAAAAGTCCAGTCATTTATCGGATGAGAAAATACAGAAAAAAAGAATAATAAACGTGCTTTCCAAATAATAAAAAAAAGTACATAGTCGTATTTTTAAAATATCTAAGAGAATAGACATATTCACATCTCAAGAGTATGCGTTCATCCGGATAGACATCAATCTTATATAGACACACACACGTCAGTAAAACGTGTGTATACATAATTATGTACTATATATATATATATATATATATATATATATAATTATTCATATATAATTATATAGTATATATATATATAATTATTTATATATAATTATAGTATATATATATATTTATATAATTATTTATATATAATTATATAGTGTATGTATATATATATATATATATATATATATATATATATAATCATGTATACACCCGTTGCGCTGACACGCACATACATATGTGTTTGTGTGTGTGCTCGAGTGTTTTTCTGCTACATCTGACAAATTTATACTTTTATAAATGAAACCAACAAGAGAAGGTGAGATAACATTTTTTTTGGTTTAATCCTGTATTTTGGTACTTTCTTGAATTCAAAAAGACGTTTTCACACACACACACATATATATATATATATGTTTGCATTATATAAAATGAGTAATTTGCAAGACAAGCAGATGTCATGTGCACTAAGACTACCAGCTTTACACCGCTGGCTTTGCCGAAGTGTCGATTCAAATTGTAAACATTTTGAATTTTAATAATTATAAGCACTTTATGCTATGGTAAGAGTCCCGCTATAATAGAAAACTGAGTTCGGCTAATTATTTTTGTTGATGCAGAAGAATAGAATTAAAAGAATGATCCAAAAATCAGTGAACAAACGTCAAAGATGTTATTTCGTGTCTGCTTACACGAAAATTATTCGTAAGAACTAAAAACTGCAAAAGATTTGTCGCTTGAATTTTAAAGGAAAATTAAAATCACCTTAATCCCATATATATTCAGGTAAGATTATACATGAACAGAAAGATGATGTCATTAGACTTAAATGTTGACTTGGAACATAAAGAGCCAATCCTCAATGAACTTATACGGGGATTTGTGGCGTAACTGTTAACGTGATAAACGAACACATAACGATTTCGAACTCTCTTCGCGCTATTACGTTCAGTTTCGGACAAATACCCGGGAGAAAGAAATGGAATTCCCTTATCCCCTAAGTTATGGCTTGGCTTGGTTTGATTAGTTCTGTATTGTTTTGTGACATATCAACTATTCTTGGTTATGTAATGTCAAATCCTGATTTTACATACAGATTAAATATATTTGAAAACATTTTTAGACATACTCAGTTAAAGGATTAAACAGTTCAATTTATAACCATTCAAATTAGCATAAGTCAACTATGTTAAATGTTTCCAACTATCGCTATCTATCACTAACTAATGTATTAAATATCAGTCGTTTGTTGCATACACTTAAATGATCAAACAGCTCTATTTCAAACAGTTTAGTTTAGAATAGGTCGTTTGTTTGGCCTCAGTTTAAATGTCAATCAGTACTATTTGGCCCATAGATATGACACTATCAGGTGCCACCAAACTGAGTCCGAGTGGATATGGGAGAGATTAAATGATAATCAACATTCCGCACAACTCCTATATTACTGGAGCCTCTATTATATTGTTTAGTGTCATTCACACGACACTCGTTGCGGATGACTCTTGCCCCTCTACAGAGATGCAGGTGGTGACTTCTACAGCCCCAACCGATAGGTCTACTGAGCCGTGGGTAATATAGTACAATTACAGATCTTTTACAAGGATAACGCTAAATTACCAACAAAAGTTTATATATTATTTAAGAAGAAAACATCCTAAAATACGTAGGAATTTCTGCAAACTGTTTAATTCTAAATGATTTATACTTGACGTATATTCACGTACACGAAAATTAGTAAAACGTTTTATTGAAAAATGTTTATTTTTTGCACAAATACAATATTATTGGGGTTGGTTGATAAAGAAAGAACGAAAGTTGATATGTTATTAAAAAACTAAACCAAACCTTATGTAAATACCTAATTAAGTTAAAATGATATCAATATTAGGAAATTTATATTGAGTTATGAAATTCGTGTCAGGGGATTTATAATATAACTGGATAGTTGTCTTTAATTGGAATCATTTAGAGATGTGGCTTGTTAATCTGAGAATTAATTTGCCCGTCGAGGCATTGAGTCTCTACGGTTCCAAGTGAGCATTGTCAGAAGATAGCGCTTTCAAATCCTACCCAAGCCGGCCAGAGGTTTGGTCAAAAACGTGGTGCGATAGACAACAACTATGGAAGGCAGTAATTACTGGGGATACGGTTACAAGACTCAGCATTCCTATCCGAAGTCACGGTAAATCACCTGAAGAAGGCCAGAAGTGAAAGTTGTTGTAGTAAAAGAAGAAACAACACAAGAACTACTAAGATGAGGACAAAAAGTCCGCAATAAATAAAAATGAATTGTCATCTGGATAGTTGTTGATAAAATGAGATTATTTTGATATTTTCTAAGACAGCACGTCTTTCAACAAGGTCGAATATTACACTCAGACCGGATTTTCACCTTTTCTTTTCTTTTAGCAAATCATTTACGGTTTATTCGCAGCAATATTCTTCCACTTACTGATTCTAACAGAATCAATGCTGTTAAGTAAATTTGTCTTTGAGCAAATTCATTTCTAGAGAATAGTGATATTAATTGCAATATACTTTATTGATTTTTAAAGTGAATTTTAATTTAGATGCAAAATAGACGAAATTGTCTATTTCTCAACCAACAATAAATTAATGTTTTTCAAAAATTATTTCTGAGATACGCATCAATTTTAGCGAAAATATTAATATTATGCGTAGTATGCGTGACGTGTATTCCCATAAACGATTATTATTTAAAGGTTATTTAGAAAAATGTGTTTTATAGGTCTAAATTTCTTTATGTGTCCTACAAAACACCGAACTCTTCACCAAGCACAATATTGATTTGATTTTGAAGAGGTTTTGAGTCCAATCCTGTTTTATTATCATGATTTAAACAAGGTAGCCCAATCTCCTCACTATTTTGCAAGTCTCTGAAATTTGAGGATTAAGCCGTATATCTCAGTTATATCTCATCTACTGAAAGTGATATCAGCTGACGCAGGAACTGAATAACACAGGTTATCAACTATAACAAAATATGATTTCGTGGATAAGATCAAAGATAAATTCTTCCAAATTGTAGTCGTATCAATACCAAATTATGCTTGTGCCTCAAGGATAATAATGAAACTTTTTGACGAACCAATAATGGGAAAAATATGATGATGCGATGATCTGTTTTGAAAGAATCCTAAAAGCATAGCCCTACCAAAATTGCAGCTCAACGATTGTTTACTTCCTATCGTACACAAACCAGACAAGAAAGGCAAATAAGACCTGCTGGGCGTTGCTGGTGAAATAAAGACGAACTCAAAAGTGACCCCCTTTTTATGGACTCCCACACATAAACACACCAGTGATGGCCGACCAGCAAAAAACTTAGATTCATCAGCTCGGTGTGAATACTGAATACTTTCTTCATGACTTACCAAAAGTGATGGAAGTGCCCGTGGTGTTTGGAGGTGCCCGTGGTGTAGTCGTTATCGTCGTCAGAAATGGACACGGCAACACGAGTTCAAATCCTGGACGAGACTGATTGTATTTCACATAGCACTAATACCCTTGGGAAAGGTATGAATCTAATTATTCTCCCTCCAGCTATGGGTAAATAGTAGGACAGACTAGGTTCTTCAGCCTTGGTTAGGCAACTAGTCTAGGAGAAGGAAAACTCTGAACTCAAACCTGTTAAACTCCGCTTAAAAGTTGACCTTGTGCCATATCCTGCCCGAGCGGAGGGGTTGGTAAATAGTACCAAAAGTGATGGCTCATTGTAGACAAACAGCGAGAGAGCGTCATGGGAATCCGTTCTATCTTTACGCCTTTGTAATGATTACCATAAACCATTATAGATTCATAGATATTTAAACAAATAAAGAATTGGTAAGATCAAGAATATATATCATCACCTTTGCAAGAGTAGGATGTGACACAATGTCAACTTTTAAGCGGAGTTTACTTGGTTAAATTTACAGTTTTTATTCTTTTAGAGCTGTTGCCATTACAAAGTTAAAGAGCATAGCCTGTCCTACTATTTGACCATAAATAGTGGGAGAATAATTGGCGTCATACATTTTTACTGCATATTAGAGCCATGTGAAATCCAAACAGTCTCGAACTAGAATCACTTGTGGGCGATATGGACCAATGGCCTAGTGGTCCTATTTACCAACCCCTCCGCTCGGGCAGGATATGACACAAGGTCAATTTTTAAGTGGAGTTTAACAGGTTTGAATTCAGAGTTTTCCTTCTCCTAGACTAGTTGCCTAACCAAGGCTGAAGAACCTAGTCTGTCCTACTATTTACCCATAGCTGGAGGGAGAATAATTTGATTCATACCTTTCCCAAGGGTATTAGTGCTATGTGAAATGCAATCAGTCTCGTCCAGGATTTGAACTCGAATCGCCGTGTTCATTTCCTACGACGATAACGACTACACCACGGGCACCTCCCCAATGGCTCAGTGGTAGAGTTTCGAGGATACATTCTCTAATTGCTGGTTCGATCTCCGGTAGAGGAGATTACGGTATACACTGCTGATGAGACCAAATAAGTTTGAAACATCTGTTCTGTGTTTCCGTATGTCGCATGGTCATGGTAATTCAATACATATATATGTGATAATGAGTGATTGTTTGCAATCGATAGACACACAGTCTTAATAAATTGTGTATAGAATACTCCTTCTGAAGTTATAAACCCGAGATTAACCATATCACTTTTTTAAATTTACTGTAATTTCCTTTGTGCCTCCTATGGGTTTTAAGGATTTAATTCTTATCAAAGTCATAAGATTTTAAGGTATTCTATATTTTCTCGTGCTGAGAATCTAAGATTTGAATAATATGACAATGAATTTACACCATTCACCTTTTAACCAAAATATATATATATATATATATATATATATATAATCCGCAGTTTACTTAAATGAGTTGATTACTTAATCTAATATATGGGAATAAATATGCAGTTGACAATTTTTAATTGTGTATATTTCAAATTATATATGGAGAGTGAGAGAGGTGGGGAGACCAAACCGTGTAAAATTAGTTGTAATATAGGAATTGATTTGTTTTATGGCATATGAATCATTGTAGGTTATTTAATGCCAAATCCAGTTTATCCATATATATTAGACATATATAATTTGTCAACATAAGTCAACGAAGTTAAATAGTTCCAAGTATTGTTATGCATCACAAACAATTCAATTAAACATGAGTAATTGGTTTACACAGTTAAATTTTCAGACTGTACGATTTCAACAAAACTCAATTTTATCTAGGACATTTGTTTTCATTCAGGTTACATGGCAAACAGTTCTATTTGACCCAGAGTTACGGTGCTACAACTCCGGGCCAGAGCGGATCAGGGAGCGATGGTAAGGAAGGGTTACTCAGAATTGCCTAAAGTTCCAGCATTACTGGAGCCTTACTATTATATTGTTATTGTTATATGCAGCCTAGTACTTCTATGCAGATATGCAGTCAAAATAGTCTACAACCCCAGCTGACTGGGCGAAAGAAAACTAAGTTATTATATATATATATATATATATATATATATATATAAATATATATATTTGATTTGTAACATGAAAAAACAGGGATTTGATAAGGATTAAAATCAAGTAAGACAAATGCAAAACTAAGGCACTTTTGCAGCGATTTTTCTTCAAAAATCATTATTTGTTTTTAATAATAAATTGTCTTAAATTGGGAGAGACAAGAAAAATATTGTAATCTTGATCAAGTAACTGACTCCACAGATATTTCAAAAAGATATTGAAGATTTTGAGATGATGCTTAGTTCGAGCCTTGTGCATAACAGAAAATAACTCTTCTGAATTTATGGTTCGGTATGTATTATGTATTTGTAATTAACAAGTGTTATCCAGAGGTAGATTCATTAGTCTTTGAATATCCGGATGATGTTATATGTCTTTCAATAGAACACGGGACTGACTTTATCTGCAGTACAATTTTTTCTTATCTCTTGCTAATTCTAAGTTCCGTTATTCATATAAAAATCCACTTTCCTTTGATTGGTAAATACCAACGAAGACTTTTGAAGAAATGTCAGCGAAAAGGCACCTTAATTTGCACTGATTTTTATTGATTTTTAATCCTTATCAAAATCATGTTTGTCATTCTAGAACTCGTATATAACATAATACAACCAATTTTATACGATAATCTAATTTTTATTCAAACTTTTACGGTGTGTAATCAGCATATGCTTTGTCATACTGAAATGAGTTTAATTTTGAAAAATGGTTCATAAACCGAGACATGAATAAAGGTTTTTTTTAAAAAAATGTATTACTAACATTTTAAAGAATATTGATTTCGAAAAATATCTCCCAGTTTGTTCAAGTTCATTTCATCAGCTCAACTGAAAATGTGAACGCAAGGAAGGTTAACTGATGCTGAATAATGATGAATTAACTCCGAAGTTGAACTATGGTTACTTTTCTGTCTGTTATACTTAATTCCTATCTTGTAACAAAAGAGTTTATAATCTGGAAATTTACAAAATATTGATGTCTGGAGTACATGAGTACAATGGCACACAATATCAAATACCTACAAATACATAAAACCTTATATTAACAGCATTGAGAGATTTACAGAAAGAAATACCTTCACTGGCAAATGCATAATTCATTGAATAAAGTAAGTTTAATCAATTTCTATATTATTTATATCAATAAAAGAAAAACTCGACTTGAGATATAAAATAGTTTTATTGAATTTTACTCATGAGTTGATGTTACTATTTCTTTTAATGTATGTGGACTTTGCTCAGAAAATGTTCCTGTATATTCTTAAAATAATATAAAATTTTAAACTAAGCAATTCATCGAAAATATAATTTTTTCATGAATTGTTTCATCGTATGAAAAGGAATTACAATGTTGTATGTGAATAAATAGTTCTTTTGTCAAATAATACAAATTTTTCACAAGTGCCTCCCGAAATCAAATTATTTCTAAATTCTGCGAATGAAGAATATTGTGGTGATAGTTTAATCGAGGATGTTTTTAGATTATAAATTTCTCGATCTTTTATTAAGATTTAAAAAGGAAGGTTGTAAATATAGTCAATATAAACAACGTTTATATGCAGAAAAAGATTAAAATGGTTAATAAATTAACTTTTCAAGTTAGGTATATTTAAACAGGTTCATATTTTTAAAAAAAAGTGATTTATTTGTTTAAATAATTAACGTTGCCAAACAATCTCTCAAACGAAAAGACATTTTTTTCGGTCAATATCCTGAAGGGAAAGTGGAAGACCGTGGGCTGATAACCCAGAATCTTTTGACCGCCGATGGTTGTATTACGAACCTAATTTTAACCATTTTGTCTTCTTTATTGTCATGGGCTTCCGATATCAAATTTATGACTAATATGAAAATAATAATATAGAATGCATCACATGCTATATACTAATCATAATGTGATCAACACGTTCACAATTGTTTGTCTCTTGGTTCAGGTCAGCAAATTGTTTATAGAAAGTTATTTTCCAAATCTTCTGATACTCTTTATAAAACTGAAACAAGAGATAAACACAGATTTGTGCTGTCACATATTAACTTTTGATAGAGTCGCCCACCAGAGATTTTTAACACAGTACACAACTGTAAAAAAAAGCAGGTTAAGTCATGTGGTTTAACGGAAATGTGTGAGTGTTGTGAAATGATATATGCAGATGCTCATGTGAGATACGGGCAGTGTAAATCTCAATCTTCAGTCTGTTAAGGAAATACCAGCGAGTGGCTTGCCCCCCCCCCCGCTGGAGCAAAGGCTCACAGCAGGCCTCCCGTAGGTGCCCATTGGTCGAGAATAAGAAGAAGTACCAAGTGGAGTCTTAAAGAAAACACAGCATGGCATGGTCAACAGAAGAATTTAATGGTCAATGTCTGTCTCACTTTGTCTGTCTCTCTCACTCGAAAAGAAACTTTGACTCCTTTCGAGGATAAAATGTAAGAGTTCTACTTTTATAACCATGTATTGTGGTTTCATTCCATTATGCTATATATCATGTGCCATCTGATAAGATTTTTATTTTCTCCCGAAATATATTACGCTGTATATTTTTCATTATTTCAATTTAATATCTTTCTTTAAATCATTTATCCTGAAAACGTTGTTAAAATAGAGTTCATATTTTTCCTGAATTTATTATTGAAATAATATAATTTATGACCAAATCAGTTAAAATATAAATTCATTTTCATACATTTTAGCAGATTTATCATTGCTTTCTCAAATATTGGTAAATGCAGGAAATTTGTCATAGTGTTCATTCTTATCGAATCAAGCTCCAACTATCCTGCATTGTCCAAAGGTGACAAAAAAAAAGAGTGAAAGATCTGTTTATCGTAGTATCAACCATTTGTTAGTGGTTGCAACATAACAAAGACGATCTTTGAATAATATATTTATTTGTTGGACGATTTGATCTGCTATTTTTCAAGAATTTTAAAAATGACAATATGAGGCCTGCTGGGAAAACATGGGAGACACCTAACATCAGATTTGAAATATAATGTGTCACCATTAGCAGCCATATTTTTCGAGTTGAGATTCAAATCAGCCTCGTTGTTATTATCTTGACACTTGCTGTGTATTTTGGTCCTTACATACACCTTTCATTTCGCATGAACAGTGTGACTTGATAATTTTTTTAATTACACGTACGAGGGTCATTAAATAAGTTTCCAGACTTTTTTCGTATGCGCACTTTTATTGATAGTAAACACATGAATCTCTAGTCCCCTTCGAAGAAATCTCCTCCGGCGGCAACAACTTCTGGAAGGCCCCATGGATGTCCTCTTGAGTGAGCGTGTCAATGACTTTTGTCACAGCCTCTTTCATCATCTCAATTGTCTCTTAACGACAGCCTCTGAGCTTAGGAAATAACCAATCTGGACTATAGGGAGGCTGTGGAACTGTCTTGATGCCCATCTGGGTCAAATAGTCTGTGACAAGGATCGAGTTGTGGACTGGTGAATTGTCCTGGTGGAAATGCCACTGAACCGATTTGAAGAGTGCTGGCCTCTTCCGACCGAATCTCTTACTGAACTCCCTTAGAACCTCAACATAATAACCCTAATTCTAACTGTTTGGCCAATCAACTCTGGTGTATTGACTTCCTTACTCCTCCCACACCTCTCATCCTCCCTAACAGACTCCCTGCCTTCCTTGAATCTCTTATGCCACTCAAAAACTTATACTCGATTCATGCAAGATGGTCCAAAAGCAATCTGAAGCATTCCATACGTTTCTGTGGCATTTTTCCAAGTTTAAAACGCAATTTTATTGCATATCATTCTTCTAAAATGTCCTTACGTCCAGGTTGCATTTTTGAAATTCACCAGCTGTGATAATCAGGCTATAGTAGGGTGTATTCCAATTGCTGCTCTAGCTGTTCATTTGAACCTGAAATTATACAAATTGGTCAGTCATCTGATAAAATATATAGCAATAACATACTGAATTATCAAGAGTCTACACCAATTTTAAATGCCTGTACAAAAAAAAGTCTGGAAACTTATTGAAGGCACCACGTCGTTCAGACATATGAAGTTGAGGGTCTGCTTTTCATTTTTCGTAACTGAGTATATTCTAACTTGAATTCATATAAGTTAATTTGGCCGACCGTAGTCGACGGCCACTCAGTGGCTCTCTTTTCAATTGTCACTAAACCCAAGTTTAGGAGAGGGCGCTACTTATTTACCTTGATTGCTCCACATGTCCTTGATCCATACCTTGTAATGCTGAGTATTAAAAAAGGATGATCAAGCACCATTTTTAGTCTGTGTTATGACTCGACCTGAGATTGAACTTAGTTCTCCCAGATCATTGGCAAATACTCTTCCAATTTTTCCAATAGGCCGGTCGAAAATTTATGAATTATTTAACGACATAACTCGATTCATTTGTAAATATTGTATTGTAATAATCATCATATTTCTGATGTTGTATGGTACGATGTTTAGCAAACTAGCCTTGAAGACCGATTTACGAATTTATTCAGACGCCTTCTTATATCGTGCCCCAATATTGTGGCTATCTGGTAAATTAAGTGGAACATATTGTATAAATATTGTCATTTCGCTGGATACGCTACAATCTGACTGAATATCAGAGGCATGCCTTCAGGATTTCAACGCTAACCATTTCCTACTGATATTAGATGCTGAATTTCACCGGCTGTTGTTGAGTCTTGTCAGAGTATGAAGACGAGAATTTCTTCCTGATCCGAACAAATCTAATATTACCTAATGTTCAAGTTATTGTAATTTACTTCACCAATATCCCCAGGGATAAATTTTTAAAAAATCTTGAATTATATCCCAGATCTAAACTAAATTCAGGATTTTTGGTCAAAAATCAAAGGTCTATGTTTTTTTTTTATAAACGATATCAAGATATGTGATGATTGTATCGAGGTTTAACTATATAGTGTGATTGAATGTGTCAGCTATAACTTATGTTTCATAGACTTGATGTATATCTTAAAATTCAGCGACATATTCATTACTTTGCATAGTAAATGGGAAAATAGTGATCTTATTCGGAAATACGTTTAATTTACAGGATTGATAAATAAATTAAATATATATATATATATATATATATGAGAGAGAGAGAGAGATAGTATATTTAGGCAGCAAGTTAAAATCCAAGTAAATTTTGTTGAAGAAAGAACACTATTTATTATTCTTAATTTTATTTTTTCAAGTCGCCTTGTTATTTTTCTTGTGTCGAGATGTAGATGTTAGAGGAATTGTCCTATATATTTTGGTTAAGCACTTTCGACCAAACTTTTGGTTGTCATCAGGCGCGGGGGGTTAGTGTAGTTTTTAGCTGACAGTTTGAGTTTTTACTGCTTCAGTCATATGTGTGAAAAATCGAAGTAATGAATGTCACGAGGACTCATATTTTTAACACAATTAAACATATGTTTATTTTCGAATTTAAGAAGATGTTTTTTTTTTTACAATCAATCTACATTTTCCTTTCAAAATACAATTATCAAATCTGTTTGTTCGGATCTGTACATGAAAACTTACAATTCTACAAATCCAAACGATATTTTCTCTTCATCCAGGATTAGAAGAAAAATCTCAGACACACCAATTCAAACAATATAGATGAAGCTCGAATCCTTAGTGTTTCGTGTATTATTTAATTCCTCTCATTCAAACAGCAAACAAGAGTAATTTTAAGTCTCATTAAATACCCCATTGACAAAGCTTTGTGCCACATTTTTTTCAGACGAAAGTAATTAGCTAGAAACATACACATATATAACATGTATGTACTTTGACGAAAGCAACAAGCTGGAAACATACTCATATATAACACGTGTGTAAGAACAAAAATAAATTCAAAAATTACAAATCTCTTCGTGGACCTACCTATTTTGAAACATAATTGCTCTCATATAATATTGCCGGTTTGTGTTTTAGATTATATATATATATATATATATATATATATATATATATATATATATATATATATATATATATATATATATATATATATATATATATATATATATATATGTGTGTGTGTGTCCCCTCGTGGTGTAATGGTTAAAGCGATGAACAGCGGAATCGTAGTAAGCGAGTTCGAACTCCAGTCGCTCTATTACGTTCACTTTCGGGAAAATACTCTTGGGAAAGGTATGAACCCCTTATCCCCCCAGCTATGGGTTAAATAGTACCACTACTGTTCTTCTAGGAGAATGGCTTTGATCATTAAATAACCTACAAAGATTTGATATGCCATTAAACAAAAAAACCAAACCTGTATATGATTTGTTTGTGAATACTTTCTCGATTTTATTGTTAAATGTGTTAGAACTAATTCGTTTGTATACACACGGTTTCAGTTATTGCTATTGTTTGCAAAGACTTAGATAGTTTCAAATATTACTATCAAACGCTTGTAATTCTGTTTTATATTATTCATTTGTTTGTACACAGTGAAAGCGTTACAAGTTCGTTAATACGCAATTTTATTTACCCGTTGTTAAATTGTGTCAAGCAGCAATGTTTAACGTGTATAGTTCCATTCGCCACTGTATATTCATTTGCACACAACTAAATGCTTCGTATCTCTGCTACGTAATATCAATGATATCAATCATGTGCATGCTCACAAAATGTGTAAAAAATGATTGAATGTTTCTCTTTGACATATACGCGTGACCTATAACAGGGACTACCACGCTCGAACAGAGGGGACAATAAAGAATTGGCCATGGGGTGGGGGGTAATCCACATACCCCAGTGCTCTCGGCCTCGAGCTTCACCATATCTGGTTTACTATCACATTAAGAATACACGGTGGAGTGGTGTCTTCCCCTTCTGTGTAGATGCCGTCAGCATATTTTTGAAGTCCCCGGGTGATTTAATATTACAATAGACAAAAAATAATTTAGAGTCAGCATTAACTTATAAGTAACAACAAAAATATTGTTTGAAAAGTGGGCGTAAAACACAAATGAGATTTCGAAAGTTTAATTTCATTATTTCATCTAAAAATCCATGTAGCTGACTCGTGTTATTAAATGGATTTGGCTTTTAAGACTGATTTTCATGGTTTCGAAATAATTGTACAGTTTTTTTCTTTGTTTAACATTATTATTAAGCCTGTCTACAAAATTGCTGTAAATCAATGTTTAAACACGAAAATAAAGCAATGCTATAAAAATTAGTTAGTAAAAATAGATATTTGCGAAGAATTTAATCAGAACGTGGAGTCCAACTAAAGTCAAGAACAGATGAATTATTCTGATAAAATTTTTATTGCTTCAAAATTGAGTTGAATGTGTCTGCTAAATTTATGTTTCATACGTTTAATGCACATATTAAACTTTACACGTGACTTATTCATTGTTATGGATACTAGGGAGGGAAATCTTGTTCTTAATTGAAAGCGGGAATTTGATTTACTTGATTTATACAAAAAATAATGTCTAGTGTTTATATATATATATATATATATATATATATATATGTCAGTTCTTGGTTATCAATGTCAGAAGGGATCATATTTTTTTTATTCTGGCCGATTTCTCTCTCCATTGTCGCCTGTGTGTGTGTGTGTGTGTGTGTGTGAAAGCGTATTAGTATAACCCGATATATAATAAATATATATTTATATGCATATTACTCAGCATGATTTAATGCACTATTAATAAAAAAAAAGTGATAAGATATTATACTGCATAAGTCTTTCATTAAAGTTAGGTCTACCTATCTACTTAACTCAATGCCCGAAATTTGAAATCCTACTTTTGACCTTGGCACCAACAGCGATCTGCCTGTGCGAAATGAGCAACTATCATATCCAACAAAAAGCTTATATATATATATATATATATATAAAATGGTGTACGATTGAATCTATGTTTGCAGAATGGAGTATCCTAAGGCGTACAGGAAGGCACTCAGATATCAGAGAGGAATCAGGTGCGAGTTGTATTTTTTATTTAGTATTTTTGTCTTCTTTTTCAGTGATGTATTTATTTATTCTTACATATGAGTCTTGATACGTAATAATCATACGGTAAGGAGGGATTTGGAAGCATAAACTCGTCATGTGAAAAGAATATTGCATGTCTCTCAGAATTATTTTCGCTAGTCTGCGTTGTTTTGCTATGAACCCAAATTGAAACCAGATGATATATTAAGAGCAATGAACTTACATAAAAGCATCAAGGTACACAGGAAAAAAGCGCCTAGGATAAAAAAAAAAGACTTTTGCCAATAAGTAAACATGCATGCGTTCATTCGAAAGTAAATATAAACTGAGTTTAATCGTTTACAGCTAAAATTGTAATGAAGGAATATGACTTTTCGGCTCGTCTCCGAAATTTTGATTTTTAATAATAAATAATCACATTTTTTTCTCATGTTCCTTCATCGAAATTTATTGAGCAATTAGAGGGACGTAAACGTTATAACACACTGATTATATATATATATATATATATATATATATATATAATAGGGTGAACAGAAGTACACAAATAGCTGTGAATTGTTGGTATTTCAATAATCGTTTTCTAGTGTGGTTACAATTGGACAAAGGCGCACATGTTGTAATGTTTACCGTCATCGGAAATGAACCCAGCGGCCTCAGATTAAATCCAAAACAAGGCTAATACTATTTCACTTGGCGCTCATACACTTTGAAAAGGTATGAATCCAACTATTCTTCCTTCAGCCAGGGGTACTAAGAAGAGCGGGTAGGGCTTTTAAACCCTGCTTTAACAATCCGGCAAGAAGAGGGTAAACATTGAATAAAAAACTAGTAAACTACGGTTAAAAATTGACCTTGTGTTGCTTCCTGCTCGTGTACAGGGGTAAGGTAAATACTTAGAAGTGAACAACGTTTGAGTGGTGATTTTCTAATCACCTAGGGGCTTACTTATTTGTCAAATTGATTTTACAAGTTTTCTTTTCAAAAGCCAGTTTTTGCATTTTACAGCTATCATCGGAATGTGAAAATATATAGATGGTTGCAGAATACACGCTTGGAAGTAAAAACAAAATAAAAGTGATAGTGACAAAACCATTACACACACACATACACACACACATATATATACATAAGGAAACCATCAGTTAAGGGTAAGATGTGACTCTAGGCTGCATTTTTTACAAGGGTAAAGCTGGTTTGAATTTAGAGAATTTTCTTCAAGACAAGCTGCCAGACAAAGGTTTAAAAAACAGGCTTCCTCCCTATATACCTATAACATTGGAGCAACAGATTTATTTTTAAGTCATTCCCTTGTGAATAAGATCGAAGTGCAATAGGCTCAACCTCGTCCATGATTTCAACTCCGGTCATCGGTTCTATTTTTTTTAATACTGTTTGTGCGAGCACACCTCGTGTATACTTTAGCTCCTTCTTCCTGTCATGAATGCAGTTTATATCGCTGTGTGTCTGTGTATATACATATGGTCTGCGTGTTTTTCATTCAAACTTTAATGTATTGTCATACATCTAAATAGTTACCGTAATGTAATCAATAAACACTTTTATATTTAACAACACATGTATTACCCTTTAATATCACATTCCTTTACTCTTACCCATTCCCTAGATTTAATTATTTGAAGCTTACAGGTAATGAATTTGCTTTCTGTCTTCACCAAGAAAAACAATATGACCGCTTGCCGGTTCTTAATTTGCAATTACTTGAGTGTATACTTTATTTTATGTTTTATAGGCGTTTTGATTCCATTTTGAGAATTATTTTTCTTTATTTTCAAAGGTTTCAAATTTAGCATTAAATTCTTTACACCCAATGTACGTGAGGTTCAGGTGTCAAAATTTCAACAACAACAAAAGAATTCAATAATTAATGTTCTGTGTATGATATTTTGGATTTGAATCAACCAAGATGGAAAAATAAAATACAGAAACCAAGTAAAAGGATCAGAGGCTCTCAGCCATACTAAAATAATCAACAGGCAAGAACATCATTTTGTAATTGGAAATAAAAAGAATTGGCAAGATCAGGAGTTACGTTTGCCAAATACACTCAAATGCTATCCAGAAAACGGAAAACGATTCCTCATTGCTATATATATATATAAATAAAGGTAAAACCAGTGGATAAAACGTAAAAGAACAATATGCTTGAAAATATTCAGATCAAAAATCAGATCGTAAGTATTTACGAGGGTAACCTTCGTGGTTTGAATTATCATGACCAGAAAATCCCGCGAACATTTGCATGCGACATACAGAAACACTGGAAAGCTGTTTCGACCTTATTGGGTCTCATCAACAGGAGATCAAACCAGCGAACACAGTTCGCCGAATTATTGGTTATGGTAATTCAATTCCCAATATAATTTCTCTACTTAAAAAAAAGAAAATGTAATCTTCATGGTTAATTAATGCTAAAGCAATCCTAGTAGAATAAAATTAGTTGTGATATTTAAACCATATCTGGTGGGATAAGGGGTTCCTAACTTTTCTCAAATTTATTTGTCCGAAAGTGAACGCTATAGTTCGTCTTTAGTTTGAAATCGGTTTCTACAATTTCTCAATCCAACACGCTAGCCACAATGTCACGGGGTCTACCTATATACTGATTGGTTTGGTTTTGCTTGGTTTTATGGCATATCAACCATTCTATGTTATTTCATGAAAAATCATTTTTTTTCATTATCTATTAGATATATGATTTCTAAACACATTTTGAAGATAAGATTTTTAAAAGAGCCTAAGTTAATTTTTGCACACAGTTCAATCGTTGCAAGTATCGTTATTTGAGATAAACTATTCAATTAAACATCACTGTTTGTCTACACACAGTTAAATGATCAAATAGGTCTATTTTAAACAATTCAGATTAGCATGTCAAAAAAGTTAAATATTTCCAAGTATTGCTGTCTATATATCACTAACAATTCAATTTGACATCAGTCATTTGTTTATGCTCTATTTAAATGTCAAACAGTTTAATTTAATCCACTGACAGGATCCTATCTGGTGCTATCACTTTGGACTAGAGTAGACCCTGGAGCGATGGCAATGAAGGAGTAATCATCACCCCTCACACCTCTATCATTTCTAGAGCTTCATCATCAGATTGTTTAGTACCATATCTGGACTCTCGTTGGTGGCAGGGATTCTTACCCTGATTCATTGGTTTCACTTGAACACCCACATACTGATATTTTTTTCCTGAATGACTGTTTGAACCACATAGAAGTTCAAGCAGCAGATTTCATATGTTCCCAAGCCGAATATTAATTTTGTGTACCCGCTCTGACGATATTTTATCCACTTTTCTGATTATATATATATTAGATAGATAGATAATTATTAGTTGGCCTGCGCGCGTGTGTGTGTGTTTGCTTGAATCTATTATCTATAAAAGTATACTTACTTTTATCATTTAGATTTAAACTGTTTAAAGATTCATTCACGATACTTTTAGATACTAATTTATACATAGGTAAAATATGCAATATACATATGTTTATTCTATGTGCTTCTATTGTCCTTTTTTAATGAGAAATATATATCAGCTCTAGTACATGAATATATCTGCATCTGTTTGCGAACGATATACTCAAAGAAGAAGCGGTGTCGACAAAAAAAAAAACATCTCTATCTGATACCACATTTGAAAATGTTTCTAAGCCAAAATATGTTTAATACTAACCTCTACAGTCCAAGCAGTATTTTATCATTTCAACATCCTGTTAGAAATGATTGATGAAATACTATCATGTCATGTAATTCTTTCTTTTATTCAAAAATGTTCGACCAAATTAAAAGAGCCTAGAAATGAAGCATATACATTTTCTAATATATTTTCTCCTTTGAGATTACACTGAAAATCTTGCGTGAACAAGCAAGCGCTCAGTAGGGAAAAGCTCACCCGTTGCTTCAAGAAAGCTTCTTAAGCACCGAAATACTGACATTACGCATTGCATTCTTAATATTGTTAAACAGCTGTTAGCTGTGATTGTCAATTTGGTCGTATCCTCGGTGCAAGATTCGGCAGCTTACAAATCAGAGACTTTCACAATGCAAGACTGATATTAAGAAAATACACAACATTCTTATCTTAAGGCATACATATGGATGAAAGGATGGCAACAATTTTCTCAAAGGAAAACCATAAAACCGTGAATAGTTTGGCTGTTTACCTTAAATTGTCCTTGTTATTTTTGTTGATTATTCTTATAATGCACTAGAATATTATCACTTTCAACAGTGGGTGAGGGACATGATTAAAAAAGAATAACTACCAGACCTCAAATATTCATAGCGGCAGTTAGATTCTTTACTGAATCTGGATTTTTATTCTTGTTGGTTCAATATTCTGTTTGTAGTGATTTCATGTTAAGAAATGTTCAAAAGACGAAATATCATCTAAATTTTTTGTAAGCTAGTTTTATCTTTTACAAATAAAAAAACAACTTCTATGACTCATCATAACTAAGCACTGAGCAAAAATATAAAATAAGGCCCCACAATTATTAATCTAATTCAGAAACCCATCATTAAGATCAGATCAAACACTTTCTTATCTACATAATGAATCAATGCACAAGAATTTCAAAATAAAAATCAGATTTTCGTCAACTTATTCCATGAAAAATTTGCAATTATAGAGTACATTTGTTTTTCAGACTAAGCAACGAATTATATATATATATATATATATATACACAAATAGTCTAAGACACAAGATGAATTTTTAAGACGATGAAAGATGGTGGAATTTTGTACAGTTCCTTTTTCTCCTAGACTGGTAGCTTAACCAATACTGAAGAAACGCGCCTGCAAAAATCTTTTCTCAGAAAAGGAAGAAGAATTGAAGAAAGTTTGCTTTTTGCAAGGGAATTAGGACGACAACGGGAGAATACACTGACTGCCTCCCAGCAGAGGGGTAAAACTCCCCAAACAAGTCTCCTGGATATGACATAAAACTATCTTATGGTGAGGATTTAGTAATGCAGGAGTTTTGGGGGATTTGGTGTCCCTCTTCATTGCTATCGCTCCCAGATTCACTCAGACACGGAGCGGTTGAACCTATCTATGGGTCAAGTAAAACTGTTTATTATTTAAAATGAGTGCAAAAAAATTATATATGCAACATTGAATTGTTAGAAATAGAAATGTTTGGTAACTAAGTGTAAACAAATGATTGGTATTTAAATGAATTTTTAGTGATAAATAGAAATAGTTTGAACAATTTGCCTTTATTGACTTATATTAAGAGATATATCATTTTTCAAAATATTCATAAAACGGATTTGCTATAAAAAGACCAACAGTGGTTGATATGCCTTAAAACCAAACCAGTGATATTTCTATTTCGTTTGCTCATCATATGATATTGTCTATTCCCAAAAAGGATTACAAGTAAAAAAGATATCTAATTCAAAAAACAAATGGAATGAGTACAATTTTCTCACAAATTAATAATGGCATTTCTCAATCGAAAAGTTTTTTTATATATTAAATGCTCATTTATGTCACTTAATTTTCGAGATAGAGTAAAGAATCACATTTGATTTAATTTGTCATTTTAACGACCATCATTATATGGAATATTGAAAATAATCTCATACAATATGTTCACTTAAGATTGAATAGCACAAAAAAAAAAAGAAGGGATAGAGTAGAGATCGGTCAGGGAGCGGCAAAATAAAACTGAAAATTTGCTCATGTACTCTGGCTTCAGTTTAAATGTTTGCTGTATAATGCTCCATCAAAGTGATGACTGTTCACACTGAATACAATATTGACAATTGATATTATTTACAAAAAATAATAATTGTGGTGTAAATTATATACTTTTTGTCATTAAAATGTCGACATATAGTATTGCTCATAAATAAATACACTCCAAAATATTTTATGAAGGCAAATTGTCTCATAAATCAACGACACTAGACTAGTTATTTTTAGTTGGTTGATATACAATACAGATATTATTTGCTATCATTTATTACCACATTCTAGAGCATTGAATATATGCTCCAAAAATATGAAGATATCACCAGCTTGTCGGGCTGAAAGGTATTTCTGATAATCTCTCACCATTTGACCCTTCATCCATCGCATCAGGCATTTACTTCAGATTGCATCCAGTGTCCGCGCAGAGCTAATGTATCTAAGTCATTGCTGATTGGCTAACACTGGTGGGGGTCTATGGATTTAAATCCACAAAAGAAATGTGCACCATAGCCAGATACGGATATGCAAAATGTTCATTTATATATAACATAGAACATAGGAATCTCGAAACACGAAAAACACTTACGACTTCTCAGTTCAAGCACGAAACTTTTTATTACCTTTGAATTTAAAGTTTTTTTCGACCTGACGAGAGAGAGAGAGAGAGAGAGGCACAATCTTTCTATCCTAGCTTTTTCATCTGCCCCTCCCCTCCCCATCTCGTGCGACACCTTCCCAAGGCCTCCGCTAGCAAGCGAAAGTCAACCGTCTCGTCCGGTGTCTAGTCTCAACTCTACTAACTGACTTTTTCAAAATCTCCCAAAATCCTCCGAGCGCTTCCGGTGCGTGAGTTCATTCGCACTGTGTAGCCCCGTTTCCCATCTCGGGCTATTGTGACATCTCTGATTGAAATGTCCGCAAGAACACATGTGTTAATGTTGCACCTAAGTAACCCATGCACGGATCCGAAAGGTTCTCAGCCTAACTAAACTCAAAGGCATAAACGAAATCCCTTGGCCATTATATTACAAATGTGCTTATGAGTTTGTCCTTACAACCCCAGCACTGCCAGGCATGTCTTTCCTGTTTTGAAGTTTTTGACATGGGAGATCCTATTTACCCAACCACTCCGCTCGGACAGGATATGGCACAAGGTCAATTTTTAAGCGGAGTTTAGCAGGTTTGAATTCAGAGTTTTCCTTCTCCTTAACTAGTTGCCTTACCAAGGCTGAAGAACCTAGTCTGCCCTGCTATTTACCCATAGCTGGAGGGAGAATAATTGGATTCATACCTTTACCAAGGGTATTAGTGCTATGTGAAATGCAATCAGTCTTGTCCAGGAATTGAACTCGTTTCACCGTGTCCATATCCTGTGACGATAACCATTACACCACGGGCACCTCCGACATGGGAGATAAGTGGCCGAGAAGTTGCTGATTTCTTGGTCGTTGCGTCCAGGATTTGTTCAGAATAGCACGTAATACTCTTACGCTGTTTCCATCTAGCTATTTTGTCCACGCTTTTCGATTGAATCAATTTGCTGAATCCATGCAGTAGTACTGACATAGCTCCTGCATGGAAGGAATCTTACTCTTTGGTACGTATGTTTAACCATTTGAATTATTTGCTAAAACAATTCTTGCTTTTTATTAAGAAAAAAAGTTTTGTTAAAATTTACATAAGGGCTTACTACAATATTTAACTAAAATATCTAATTTTAATCAACTTTTTATCTAACACACAAACATACATTAAGCATACTGAAGTTGATCAGGCATCACATTTACTATCTCATTTGCTAAAATAACACGTTCAACATTAAGAAAGTTGTAGTAAAACGCTCTGATGATCATTCTGTCACCCCCCCTCTACTGACCAAAATATCAAACGGGTGGTCCTGATTGTGAGACTCCAGTTCTGGATCACTGGGGAAAGTGAAGTACCTCTCCATTGCCAATGCTTCCAGGTAAGCTCGGTTTGTACATGTTAGGATAGGTTTTGTGGGTCGAATAGATCTTTTTAAAATTTCTATATTCGATAGGATTTCTTGATAATAAATAAGTGTATATTATTTGAATTAATAATCGTTAAATGAAGCTGCAATTATTTATAAAGGATTATTGTTATTCGTTGATATAAACTACATAACAGTGAGATGTGTGCTAAGTAAATAAAAAAAATTATTACCTGAAAACATATAATTGTGCATAGATTGCTGGTATTAGGTAGGAATAAAATTTTGGGCAAATTATTTGTATTACACAAAATTTCTTGAATATAATTGTGTGCCAACAAATGATTATCGACAAATGAAAAGTAAAATTTAAAAAAGCAATTAAACATTAGTATTACTGTAATCAAAGATTCAGGAAATGATATTTTGGCATTAAATAACCCCAGAAACTATAAATAAGAATATAACAAACCAAACCATCATTTTGTGTGTGTCGTCTTTTACTGTAGGATATTATACATAAGAAACTCAACTCAATTTAAGACGAGGCTAAATAGAACATATTCTGGTAGGATAATCAAAATCAGAGAAAATGCATTCGAATTTTATAGCTTTCTTATCGGGTTTGACTCCTCACTGGCACCATTTATAATTACCCAACTACCTCGACCAGTGTACAGTTATTATTTATCTCTCATACTTATGAAAACATACCTCTATGTGAGTTTGAATGTGTGCACATTCAGTACTTTCATTTAACAGGTTCAGACGAAGAAAAAAGTCACAAATATTTTTGTTTTCACGCTCATTCACACAATCAAGTACGCACGACTGGTCACACGTGTTTGTTTTGGACTCTTGTGATCTATGGCAATTCTCTGCGTCAGTAGTTATTATTTGGGACTTATATTTATGCATTTACACCATCGCCCCTGGGAGAGGAAATACATATCTTGTACCTATTACATCTGGATTTAAAAGTGCTTTGTATGCGTGAGTAACTCTTATATCTCTACACATAAATACGTAAAAAATTTAAGGTAAATTTTAGAGTCGAAATATAAGGTTTTATCAAGAAGAAAAGATTTTTATACGTTTACATTTTTATTGCACTGTTTACGGATGGATTTGAGCCGTATTTTTTTTTTTCATACTTGCATTTATTTGAGTAAAATATCGTATATTTTTGTGCGAATATCACTTTTTGTTTTTAAGGAAGCATCATGAATATTGCCTCATCCTATTCAGAAGACACCTGTTCATAATTTTCTTGTCTATTTATTTCAAGTTATTCTTGCTAAGCAAATCTCCTTTTTATCTTTTAAATAATCATTTGTATTGGCGAAAATAGTTCATAGTAGAAACTTTTAATGTGTACTAGCTTTATTGCTGTTTTTTTTTTATTTATCTTATTCATTCTTGACAAGGTTTACAATCGTGCTTATACTTTTTTTGTGCCTAGTATAACCCCCCATTTTCCGTACACACTCAGTTCAAACCCCGTTCGTTACGACAATCCCAACTCTTGCACGGCTATTAGCTGAGAAAGTTAGAGTTTTACATCGTATAGGGATCAGTGCCATTTTAAGTCATCGATTGTTTAATCTGGTTCTTCAAATGTTGTGATTCTTACTCACAAAAGAAGTTGCCTTCCTCCTAGAAATAGTAAAATGTGATAAACTTCTGGTTGACGACTGATTTGAAGGGAATAAAGTAAGCTCTCGCTGAGATAAGTGGCAATGCCAGTTTTGGGATTAATGCAATAGCTTTAATGAAGGGTGATAAAATAAATTTGTATCCATTATAATCAGTGTCTATTAAAACAAAACTAGACGGTGCGACTTGGAATTTCTACGTTTTGATCAACAACCCATCTTCTATCTGCCATCTTTTTGGCTACCGCCTCTTCGTAATCACAAAATCGAACTGAATTTATGCATAACTCTCTTCCTATCAATCAAACTGTTCAAACACCGAAATAACTCAGTTTTATATTTTCAAAAGTCGGCGTTAAAGTATTTTCCCTGTGTTTTTAATTTTTCCCCATATCATTTCTTCATCAGACCAAAACATTTACCAGAATGTCAGAAACGACATCAAAATATAGATATGCTCTGACCTGTTCAATTCTATGCCCCACCTAGCTTTTCGACTACGATTCCCCTCTCGGAAAATTTATAAGCTTTAGAATAATTCACTAATAGAACAACAACTGCTTGAATAAGAGAACGTATAATACGTGATAAGAACAAATTGTACTGTTATGCTTGGGGAGGCATTGTAGTCATCAAGGAAGTCTTATTCAACGAGTTTCTAACTCTGTTCTCATTCATCTTTTTCACGAATCGAGTGTTTTCGAACGATAAAATGATTAAAAATTGCACTATTGAGTGAACTCATATTTCTTTCTGTGAATTATAGATAAATGTACATTATAACCCGTGGATGACTTCGATTTCCGAGCTGAGAATCGCTTTTTATCACTAAAACCCCGAACATGATCAAGAGGAATTTAGATGGTTGTTCGTCACCTTTTTAGGTGCCATGAAAAGTAATATCACTTCGTAATATCGAGAGTTAAATGTTGACCGATATCTCTTATTCAAGTAAGGGGTGACCTGTTGTTAAAGGATACATAGTGATAGCAATAAGGAACGATCCCAAGCTAATATCATGGGAGACTCAAGATTTTTTTTTAACTTCAAAAAATACCGTGGTCGAGTTATTTATACCTACCTTACAATTATCCATGAAATGTGATTTTGAAGATTTTAAATAGCTTATAATCATAAATGGCTGAATTTATGCCATCAACATTTTTGCCTTTTACACATTAATATTTTCAAAATTTTAAAACAATCTGAGTGAGTGGCCCTGTGAATATATATATATATATATATATATATATATATATATATATATACTCTACCAAGGAGAGTATGTGAGAAAAAGTCATTTGTAAAATGGAGTAAAGCTTGATTTAATGCAGAGTTTTCATTTTGCTTGAATGATTTTTTAAGGAAAATAAAATAAGCCATACAATCGAAAGATTTTCCATAGTAGTGAGTGGAAGGAAAATACGAGGATTCATGTGTTCTCCAAGGGTATTTCTGTAAAACGAAACGCTTAGAGCCACGTCAGGATTTAAACTTAAATCACGCATTCAATTTTTTCAATGATAGCCTTTACGCTATGTGTGTATGTTTGAACGTGTGTGTGTGTGTGTGTGTGTGAGATGGAGAGAGTGGCATTGAAAAATTCTTTGGAAAATAAGATTGATGTTTGTCTCAATTGTTTTGCGTTGTTTGAAAGCAAATTATTTAATAACTAAAGAAAAAATAGAGTATGTGCTAAAAGGTTGATGAGTGTTATCTTTTAAGAGTAGCGCAAGAACTGTTTTCTTTTAAATTTTCATACGGTCAATAAAAATTATCTAGTCTCTATATACTTCAATGTTTGATTCATTTTAGGTTATTAATTAATTTAAATTCTCATATGGAACTTCAAACTAAATATATCAATCTGATTACAGAAACTCCAGGCGCACTATTCTAAGGCACTTTAGAATAAACTTTACTCTTCACTTTTACTCTTCTATGTCACAAAAACAAATCTTTATCAGGTTGCTTAATTGTACAAACTAGTCATTGAATTAAAACTTATGTAGATGCCCAATTCATTACTATTTTATTGGATGATTTCATATGAACCATTTTTTTTTCAAAAATCACGATTCCTAAAATAATATATTGTGTTTACATTAATTGTATATACAAGGGCCTTCGGGATAGCGTATTGATTAACATATTAACACTCTTTATTATGTTAACATCGTTACTATTCTAAAATTCTATTCATATGCAGAGCTTGTACATAAATTATGAAATAGATTTTTGTTGATTTAATTATTGCTTTTAAGCTGTATCACAATGTTGACGTATTACATTATGCTTCAACACAAGAGTAGCAACTTAGAAGAAAAAGACTTATTTGTTCCATTATTACACAGGGGTTTGATCGTACACGTCTGTTTATTATCCATATCAAAATAAGTAACTGTTTGTAATTAAATAAACAACTGTTTCCTTATATATAAAACAATATATTCTTTATTGATTGTCTCCTCCATAAGCAGCTCTGTATATGAGGCTTAGAATATATTATTTCTCATGTGGAGGATTTAGATACCCGGTAAAACGGGTGTGACTCTAAACAGCATCTCATGGTGACACACCAGTTTTGAACGCCTTGGAAATACGACTTCGTTGGCATTACTCATAACTATTCTCTGAACGGTCTTGTTGCACCTGTTAAGGTTGCATCTGTGGATCTTATAGATCTTAAAATTCATTCTATTTCAAGTGTACCGCTAGAAAAAAGCTGCATCTTCAGCAAAGAATACAAAAAAAAAAAAAAGAAATATAAGCGTACGATAAACGTGATTCCTTAACCTATAGTAACGAAATATCCCATGGTGAGTTGATAGACTGTTAAAATCCTACAGATAATCAATATATGTTCGCTTTAAATTTGTTCTTATATGTAAACCTGGTATCTTTGCACAATTCCCAGAAAAGTATTTTGTCCAGTCGATCGTGAGTACATTAACAGTTTCTGTAATACTGTTTGAAGTACTGATCGGGTACACATGGAAAAACGAACTGCCTGATATAAATTATTTTCTCTGAATAAATGCCTAAATATTTTGGCACACTCCCGAAGTTGTCATGATACTTATGTTTGGTATTATCTGTTATTTTATATTTACCTAATCTAACTTTTGCAGTCGTTATCGCTTGTGATTGTTTTTAGTTATTTTGAGAGCTGCAGACAAACAACAAATTAACTCCCTTCCCTTCCAATCCACCCAAAGAAGTCACCGTGGCGTAATTGCTAAAGTATTGGACTGCAGAATCATAGTGAGTACGAACTCCAGTCGTTCACGTTCGAATTAATACTCTTGGAAAAGATATGAACTCCTTGTAGTCCCAGCATTGAGTTAAATTGTGCGACTACAAGTCTTATGTAAGGAACACCTTGGCATTCACTCAAGGAAGAAGTTTGCTATATCATTACAACCAGAAACTATCCACCTACATACGTTTGAACTTTAAAATATATCACATAGCGAATAAAATCTTGTCCATAGATAAGGAGGTCTAAATGATTATCTTTTTTCTTGCCAGCTCAACTTGCTCCTTGTCAGTACACCTGAAATCTTATTTTCTTTTTCAGAATGACCGAAGACTCATGAATTCCAAACAGACACAAAGGAACAACGTATGCCCGTGCGTACAAGCGAACAAACCATGTACATCGATTGGAAGTAAAAGACTGGCAGATATTTGGCAAGGATCAAAGGAGGAATTTTCTTTATCACATGTGTCTAAATATAAAGCTCAATGCACGCAGAACCATCAGTGCGTCCAAGGTAAACAGACAATTAATAAACATTTGGATTGCTGAAATATTGTATTTGCTACAGATCAAAAGGGGTGGAATTATGCCCCAATGAAAAATTGTGGTAATCGCAAAAGCAGTCTTTTTCTCCTTTTTTTTTTTTAACACTTCGTCACCACTAGCGAATATCTTAATAACTTAATGCTCTTCAGCCGAGCAAGAACAGAGTTACTGTATATGAGCTCGGTCGATATACTTAGGTGTTTTTCCACCCGTTTTGACGAGTTGAATGAGACACAAGTTCAATTTTCTTAGCGGAGTTTAACAGGTTTAAAATCAAATGTTTTCTTCTCATAGCGCGGTTGCTATAGCAAGCTTAAATATCCCAATCGACTCTTGTATTTATTCATAGGAAGGAAACATTGTTGGATACATAAAATACCCATGACTATTTGCGCTATGAAAAATGCTATTGCCTCGTCCAGGATTTAAACCTGAGTCGCTGTGTCTATTTCAATTAATGATAACCATTACACCACGAGCGCCCTCAGTCGGTTTTTATGAAGCTGATATCAGTATGTTACCAAGGCAGAACACATTCGCATGATTAGCAAGATATATTTTACCTTTTGAGTAAAACCCAGCAGAATATATCAAGATATTTATTGTCACAGGCGAAGTCTTTGGCAAAGAAAAAAAAATACTTTTAGAATGCAGTATTTAAAAAAAACAGTAGTCAAATAGTCATTTTCTGGAAGCGTGGTTAGCATAAAGGTTATCGATGTTGGAAACAGAATCGGTGATATGAATTCAAATACTGGATGTGGCTATTTGCATTTCACTCCCCGCTAATACCCACAGGAAAAACATGAATTTATCTATGATTCAATCGCAGTTATAGCAAAATAATAAGGAAAACAGGCGATCGGCTGTAAACTAGATTCAAACAATCCGTACTCCGCTTAAAAATTGACCGTGTGTCTGCTTCTGCTCGTGGAGGAGGGGTTGGGAAAATATCTATTTTTCCAAACATAATTTCGTTTTGGCACACTACTAGAAGTACGTGGTCCTAGTGAGAATCGAAATCACGAATGATCTGCTAATTGACTTTCTCAGGATACCCCATGATTTTACTCCACTGAAAATTTACTAATTCGCTGAGCTTTGCAAAGTTGTGACACAGGAACAGATATATGGGTCACCAATTTAGAATCGATTCACTAATAAATGATTAATAATGTACCTAGCT